>CM055404.1:151937610-151991211 GCA_029228625.1 Pseudolycoriella hygida | reverse complement strand
ATCGGCCCTAGTACAAAAAACATTTGTTGAAAATTTGTTCGACAAAAATTTTTTTTCAACTTTTTATCAAAATTTTTAGTTTTTAAATTTAGTGGGTTTTTGGATTTTTTAAGGACATTTACAAGAGCGACTTAAGAGCTCTATTTTAAACGAGCGAGAAGTCGGCCAATGTTTTCCCATCGGTTGTCTCCGCCGCTACCACTAACGCAAAATAAATTCTCACGTGAGAAGGAAAGTGGGAGAAAAAGTGAGATACGTTTTTTCGCTTGTTCACATTGTAACTCAGGCGAACAATTTTGAGTACTGTTGGATTGTTCAAGCTTAGCGCAGGTGAATAGAACATTTTGCTTAGGGTAGGGTTCATTATTAGTAAAAATTCAGTAATTCATTGATTGCGCACAGCGTCGCAGGCGAAAATGTTTGGCCTATTCACTATTTACTTTAGAAGAGAAGGTTTCCTTGCACCCTGCTTTACTGGCTACGGTCCTGTCTTCGTATAATATGTAAATTATAAAACACTTTAAACAAGACGAAGGTGTAAGCACTTCATGAAAAAAACATGTTAGAGATGCTTAATAAAGCTCTTCATTTAATACCTGAGGTCATTCATTTAGCATGAGATATTCACATAGAACGGAATGCAATCAAAAAGCAGTTTTATGATGGAAAAATTACTTGCAATACCAAAACGATACTTATTTACCATTAACATACATACGATTTGCGATATGAGATCGTTTATTAACTCAAAAGAAAATTATAATGAAAAATAAATGCAGAAAAAAGGTACAAAAAAACTGTTGCTCGCTTGACTTGATCTGCCCTTTTATGTGGTACCATGCGGTCTGATTTACAAAAGAGTTGAGAGATAATGTTCTGATTTATTGGTTGCATTTCTTATGGCATTTATAATACACGTTATTATTATTTATAACTTATTTATTTCGATTTTTGCAATTGCATATCCATCGATTATTCAAGTGTAATAATTATTATTGCTATTGTCGAACCGATATAAACTTTAATGTTAACTTGGTTTATTTATGGTGCTTATTGTGGGTAAAAGATTTCCAATTCTGATCGAAGAAAAATAAGTTAATAATTAACGTGAGCTGACTCCAAGCCCAACGTTTTTCATTTTAAATTTAAGTATCTAAGTATTTTAAGTAAACGAGATCCGTTTTGTAAAATTGAAAATCTCGATAGTCGAAAGAATCCAAGCTAAAAATTGAAGTCGATAACCAGTACAGTTCCGACGACGGGCAGATAATTGCGGCACAAGAAGAATACGAAATTAAAAATTTTTGTAGGTTAAAGCGAAAGCACTTGTAATATTCACTTTTTTGGTGTGAACGACAAATGTTCTCCCATCACTTGTGAGCGAAAACTGCTGTTCGCTGCATGTGCACCAACACACTCTCACCTATTACCAAATTAGCTATTTGCATAACAATATGCGATAATTTGCTGCCTGCGCCGAAGGCAAGGGCTACAATCGCACTGTTTGATTTTTATATGTCATCCCTTGTGATTCAAGTAATTTTTCATCACGACAACAACGAAAATTGTAATTTTTCTCTTCCTAAACACAAATTTTCAAAAACAACCCTCATACACTTCTCTTGTTGTACATCAGTTACTTTTGGATCTCTTTTGAGAATCAAACAAATTTTTGGCCCTTTTTAGGGAACCGAAAATATTTTCGGATCTCTTGGTTAACTGAGATCTGCATTATTTAATTTTTGGCTCCCAATTGGGAAGTGAAAATTTCGATTTTCGTTCTTGGAGTGATGAAAAATAACTTAGCATGCTTCACATTAGAGCCGAAAGTAAAAATGTCAATTTTGAGTGGCGAAAGTTTACTTTGACATTTGATTGACATTTTGATAGGTGAAATGTTCTCACCTGTCCCATACAAATATGCGTCATCCCTCCTAATACTAGAAGTTGCTTTATCCCGGGATTTGGTCATTTTTCTCACAACAGAAATCTTACTTTTCTGCCATTAAATCAGTTGAAGCTGTTCCCACTGTACATGCTGTAGAATAGCTCACATTCACTCATGTGATTATATTATAGCAAAATTTTGTGAAAATGTTTCATTTCCAATTTCAAGTAGTGGAAATAGAGCGCGAATCACCCTTTGGAATTTTGTAAAATATATAAATTGAAAAATTCCTGGTCAACTGAGTTTGTTTTTAAATTCGTTTTAAGGTGATTCCAAAATGGCCATTTTTACATCCGGGCATGGAAATAATGCGCGAACCTGCAAACATCGTTACTGGGAAATTTTTGGGGGAAAAAATTGGTTCGCGGGGAAAAGTCAAAAGGAAAATTAGGGGAGTCATCAGATATTTTAGAGAAGTTATGAGAAATTTGAAAAGTGCGTGTTGAGCTTGGGAAATCTTACTGGTAACCTAAAAAATTGTCCGAACTTGAGAAATCTTACTGGTGACCTAAAAAAAAGGTTTGTTTAAAACCTCAAAAAAAGTCTAATTTTGGAAGATTATTGGGAAGTGTGTATTGGGAATTGGGAAATGGCTGTTTAGGGAAATCGCAAGCTGGTTCCTGGTTCCTGGGGAATTTTTACTCGGCTACCGAAAAAAAAAATTTTTCCATGCACGGGCACATCGATGTATGCCATTTGAGCCAATCAATAACATGTGCATGGCATTTAACCGCTTTTCACTACTTTGGTTTCTAAACATACCACGTGTATCGTTCAAGATGACTATCAGGAAATTAAAGATTGCGTATAAACTGAATGGTAAGACCAGAATTTCATAATCCATGTCAATATGACTCTATCTTTATTTAAACCGAACCTATGGTTCTCACTCTAATCAGAATCTGATTAGTCAACTCGGGTCTCACGACTCTCAAATGTAACTCTAAGTCACGTCGATTTGCAAAAACAGCTAGTCTAGCCGACTAGCTTCCGTAATCATTTTTGTTTCAGGTGGACCATTGGCTGCACGAGACGTTGGTGCTTGATAGAACATCGGGCTATTTTCTATTTTCGTATAATAATTGATTCCTGTATTATGATAACTTCTACTTAGAATTGTATAATTGTTAATAATGACGATGAGCAGAGGTGGCTACTGACTCCGACGGGTCGACTGGGTCGGCAGCTCACTTCCGGTTCTGCTCGTTATTTATGTCTTTTGTCATTCATAATTGTATGTAGTCAGGGGGCTTCGGCCATTGACGGAATAAATAAATAAATTAAATTAAATTAAAAAAAAAAAAAACCTAGCAATCCTCATATTGTACCATCATTTTTTCGAAAAACTAATTGAGTTTGTAAAGTAAAATCGTCCTTTACAACTAGACTATAAGCACTACAGCCGCCTCAATCGAGAACAATCACTCTCTCCTCTCCTCGTACTTGAGTACAAAAGGACACTTGCTCCGTAATCTACAGATCATCGAATGAAATCTCCTTTATGTCGACATTAGTTTCAACTTATAAATTCCATTCGACCATTCAACAGTTTTTGTTACAATTAATCCATTATTTTATGTTTAATCTATTTGTTTAGTTTAAATCGTTTAAAAATGGTAATTGTGGCACATAATTACAGAAATCACTTCAGCAAAACCATCATAAACTGCGTGTAACAATCTCTTCAAAGGTCTTATAGTAGTAAAGATTGAAACAGCAATCTGCGTAGCTATGGAAATATCACTATTTCTCTTTTTGGTCATGTAACACAATTTATCGATTCGTATTGCATTAACGCGTTCATTTCCCGATGCATACGTGTATATTGCGCTTGTAGTTTATGTTAAGTTTTGAACGGTAACATATTTCGAACCATAATTTTTTGGACAAAATAAGCTGTTTGACCTGACACTTTCAAAGCACAAAAATTGACAAGTCACTTGTTGGCGCTGTCAAAGTTTTATCTGAATTTTTGACATTGCCTGCGATACTGCAAAACCTAGACACATATAAAATCCCCACGCGTCAAAGCACGTTCTGGGGTGGACAACTATGCACGTAAATCCACCTGCAGGAGTAATTTATCTAGTGGCATATGGGAGGGGGGTTCAGGAACCCAGAATATAAAAAAAATTGAAAGACCAGACTTAAAATGCAGATATGCCTTTAAGAACGACATCGCGAAAACGTCAACCGGTTTCGGGACATAAAGTCAGAGTTTGGACTTATGACCCATCGATTTATAGCCACTTCGATTGTGAATAGGAAAACCTTTTATCGGTTGTGAAATTCATCTTAATTTCGAATTTTCAAGTTGACCTGAGCCGATCGTAAGCCTTAGGTAAGTCACAGGTTGGAAAAAGTGGTTTTTTGACTATAATTCATGTGAGACGCAACGCAAACAAATGATATTTAGCAAGGTTATGTGTCCCAATGCTTTTATGCTATATATACTGTTACTATTTGCTTCTCTATCTTCCCCTATTCCCACCTGTCTGGAGCTATAGGCCATTTTAAGTAAATTCTTTGGATCAATTTTGCCATTTGCAGCAGTTCTGTGATACTTAGTATTATTATTATTATGAAACATTTATTTATCAATCGGCTTACAATTTCTTTTTTACACAAAATCATAAACTATGCTGACAAAAACAAACAAAAAACAATATACGCAATATATCACTTGAGAGTGGTCATGCAACGCGAAAATGACAGCAACCCAGTCGACCCGTCGGAATTGGTGCCACCCTTTGCATGTACCATTTAGTATTGTCATTGCAGAGCCACTAATCGTCATAATTTATGCCATGGATCTTATCCTGAAACGGAAATTTGAGCGAGAGTTACTGTTGTCATAGACATGAACAATATTATCGAACTCCCTGCAAATGGAGACAACAGGCTCATGAAAGCCGTAGTCGGTTCTATGGTAGGGAGGACGATACATATTACGATGGCGAAGATTGTAAGAGTGCACCGGAACGTGGCGGTGCGATTCGAACATTGTAGAAAGTATTGGAGCGTCTATTCTGCGATTGAGGACATCATAAAGAAAGAATATTCGACTCTGCTTTCGCCGAGTAGAAAGTCGTTCTAAGCCTAGAACCTTACGCCTATCATCGTAGGGTGGAAGACGGTAGTCCTCATTCCGTCTCACCATTCGCCTCAAAGCGAATATAACAAATTTTTTTTGGATTGACTCAATACAGTCACTATGGGATTGGGATGAAGGGCTCCAAACCACCGCAGCGTACTCAAGATGGGATCTTACATGCGCATTGAAAATGCTAGTCAAACATTTGAGATTGTCGAAATCGGCGCAAATCCTCTTGAGAAAGCCCAACATCGAATATGCCTTCGCTATCTTGTTGCTAATGTGGGTTTTAAGAGTAAGTTGCGGATCCATCAGAACTCCGAGGTCTAGAGTTTCTTCAACCCTCGCAAGGAATGTACCATCGATCGAGTAATTGAAAAGGATCGGTGCTCTAACCCCATATCGATAAAAAGACATTGATTTGCATTTGCTGACGTTAACTGACATGTGGTTTCTAATACACCACTCTGAGAATGCATCAATATCTGCCTGCAGGTCTGCAGCATCAGCTAGATTTTTGATTTCATGGAAAAGCTTCAAATCATCCGCAAAAAGGCTGCACTTCGCTTTTTTGAAAACCTGCGATACATCATTGAAATACAGAATGAAGAGCAGGGGTCCAAGGTGACTTCCTTGAGGAAGACCGGATGTTACTTGGAACGACTCAGATCTATAGTCGAGTATCTTTACATACTGTTCCCTGTCACTAAGATAGGATCCAATCCATTCCAGAAAACATGACTGGAAACCAAGCTCACGCAACTTCTGCAATAAGCAGCCGTGACGGACTTGATCAAAGGCCTTTCGTATGTCGGTGTAGATTGTGTCAACTTGAGATTTATCTTCAATTACATTCAATGTGTAGCTAACGAATTCCATCAGGTTCGTCGACGTCGAACGACCTTCTAGAAAACCGTGTTGCTTGCATGACATCTTTCCGCGGAGTTGGTCGCTCAACCGCTTACAAATCAGCATCTCAAAGACTTTGCCAATAGTAGGCAAAATCGCAACCCCTCTGTAGTTTTCAACGTCGTTCCTAGAGCCACTCTTGTGAATTGGTGTGAGGTAGGAAGACTTCCATCGACTAGGAAATGATCGTTTACTCAAGGATAGATTAAAAATTTGGTGGAGCGGAACACTGAGCGATTGAGCACATGATCTGATCAGTAAAGGGGAGACATCATCAGGACCATTGCCTTTATTAACATCAAGATTTCGTAATGCCTTTAGGACTTCAGATTCTGAAAGTGTGTAACTATGAATTTCGGCGATTTTCCTTACTCCGAAAACGGATGAGGGCTTAACATCTTGCACGTACACCGATCGAAAGAATTTTCCAAACAAATTGCAAACTCCCTCAGGGTCGGTGGCTTTCTCGCCTTTCAAAAACATCGCTACAGGATAGCCCTTGGTTTTCTTTTTGGATCCTACGAACTTCCAAAAGTGGTGTGGATTAACAGTCAAGTCACCCTGTAGGGCGCGTATGTAACCATCATATGCCATTTTCTGCTTCATTTGAAATTCCTTATTCAGGGCTAGGTACTTCAGCCGATCAGACATGCTATGCTCTCTCGAGAGCTTCTTGTGAGCCCTGTTTTTGCGATTCTTCAAATTGATAATTGTTCTCGTAAACCACAGCTTGATTTTCTCCTCAGAAGCGGAACAAACTGTTCCATGCCTATCGATAACTTGTCGTAGAACGCCGTAACCGCTTCATCTACGGTTTCGAAACGACTCAGATCCCAATCGATTCCCGCGAAGAAAGACCGCAATCCATCAAAATCGGAGTTCTTGACGTCATAAAATACCGCTCCCTCATTGGGTTCAATTTCTTTATATTCAGACACATCATACGTGAATTCAATCGCCTCATGAAATTTTCGATCTTTCTTGCTCAGGAGAGAGTATGATTTTCTAAGCAAAACATTGTCAGGGTCCGACGAAAAGACTAAGTCTAGGAAATTTCCTTGTTCGTTCCACACGAAGTTGATTTGTGACATATCAGCGCCTAACAAAGAGTGAATTAAATCCGAATCGCCACTCGAATGAATAACGCCGGGCAGCAAAGTATTCTCACGATCTGGATCAGGAATCCAACGCACGTCTGACATATTAAAGTCCCCAAACACAAAGATCGTATCATTGACGCCACACTTGATGAAATCGAAGAATTTCGTGAGAGCGCGGGCACAAGCTTGGTATTTCTCAACGTTAGCTCCGGAAGGAACGTACATACAAGCTAAGTAAATATTACGATCTAAGAGATTTAACCTCACAAAGACGACTTCGACGTCTCCTGTGTCAGGAACAATAACCCTTTCACTCGATAAGCGAGAACTAACCGCGATCAGCACTCCTCCCCATGAGGATTTATCACTGCTCAGACGAGACCTATCACAACGGTAAACCATAAACTTGTCAGTGTCAAAGAGTTCTGAGTCGTATATCGAGGGGCAGAGATTGGATTCACATATTGCCACTATATCATAGTTACATGTCAACGTCGACAGATAAAAGTCTTTAGTCTTTGTGCGTAGCCCTCGAACATTTTGATAATAGAAGTCCAACCTTCCCAATCGATTTGTTACTGTTTTATTTAGCCCAGTAAAAGAACTGTTTGTCAAATAGTTCAGTTTTTTTTGGTTGAACAACTTACATGTTATTCCAGCAGGCCATTTATTTGTGTGCAAAGCGTCTTTGGCGTCACTAGATCTCAGGCCGATGCGGAAGGAAATATGCTGGAAATCGTTGTACGTTCGCCGACCGCTTTTTAAGCTTCTGCAGATAATTTCTTTCTCCCCAACTGACAGGATTTTCGCAACCAACGTTGTGACTTGCTGAGCTGTTGACGTATGGTGGAACCCACTTAACCAAAGGTACGTCCGCTTGTCGGCAACTCGAATGCCATAGTCATTAGGGTTGTGGAGTGAGAAATTGTCGTTGGATACCGTAGCATCAGTGGTGTTTCTAATAACCGTCGAATTCAATCGGATGTTTGAAATATCAACTGGATTGATAAGCGTTCGGGTTGATTCGTCGTTAGGGGCCGGGTCGCTTTGATGCCCATCAAATGAAAATGAAAGTAGCGGAGAGTTTGGTCGCTGGTGATTTCCACTTGAAGGGTTACAATTTGTGGGTGTCGACGATTTACCGCGACTTTGTTTGTTTACCTTCCTTCGATTTTGACGTCGACCGGTATTCTTTTTCTTCTTCTTATTGCCACCCTCAACAGTTTGGGCCATGCTCACGTCCTTGCTGACTGCAATGACTGGATGTTTATCTGAAGTGCCTTCCTTAAGAACGGCAGCAACTGCAGATTTCATTAGCCCATACGCATCGATCATCGTTTTCATATCGTTGACTGAATTAGTCAACTCGTTCAATTTTGTCCACAAACTGTTGGATTCATCGATGCAACTTGCGCATTTCCATCTCAATCCAGAGACTTTTTTGTAGCTTTCAATAAAAGTTCGAGTGAATCCGGCGCAGGTGTAATGGAAAAAGTTTCGACATTGACCGGTACAACAGATTAAGTTGTCTACTAATTCGGTGTTGCACAATGAGCACATTGACGATGCCATATCAATGCAATGGATGTGAATTGCAGGTTACGCGACACTGTGTTCACTGTGTTGTCAATTTGTCACAAAAATTTAGCAACCGGATTAGCCGAATGACAAAAACTCCAGCGATTTGATGAACGATGATGGCTGAAGAATGGTACGATGTTGATTTTAATATTAAACTTCGATGAATAATTTGAGAAATTGGAAGATTTTCAAACTTGATTCGATTTAATGTTGTTCTTCTTCTTCAACCATATACGGGTAGTTAGAACACCTAGTCTAGCATAAATAATGCAAAACTTCCTTGGTTAAGGTCTGTTGAAGTGGAGTAGCTCCGCTTCAAGGCAAAATCACAGTAATAGTAAATAAAGTAAAATAAACAAGATTTCTTCAAAATACTTACTTTTACGTAATTCGATCCAGTCCAGCATGGAAACACAGCGGATTCATTGCCTCATTCGACGACCTTCTCAAAGACGCGTTGGAGCGCATTCTCAACATCACCCTAAAAAATAAAACTTGGACACAGGCAACTTTACCAACGTCATTTGGCGGCTTAGGCGTCCGTCGTTTGGAAGACATAGCATTACCGGCCACTGATATCGTCTCCCTAATCAACCATTCACCAGACGATTTATCAATTAGCAACATGAACGAAGCTTTGGCATCATGGAACGCTTTTAACACCACGACTCCATCTTCGCCCAACCGACAGAAAAATTGGACTTAATAAACCTTTTACGCATCATAGACCAGAACATGAATTTTACGAGCCTCCACGATATTCCCAGGTTCAAGGACCTTCAGTGCAACAAGGCGAATGCATGGGTAAACGCATATCCATCCACGAAAGTTGGCACAGCAATGGATAACAACACGATTAGAATTTGTATGGCCTTACGTCTTGGCGCACCTATATGCGCCCACATATTTGCAAGTGCGGTACTTCCGTCAACGAATTCGACACACACGGATTAAGCTGTCAGAAAAGCGCCGGCAGAAACTCGAGCCAATCCGAGGTGAATAAAATCATATGCAACGCATTGAATTTGATCAACTTTTCGTCAACCTTGGAACCACCATGGTTTGACGCTAGTTCCCTGGTACCACGGCCAATACCTTGTCTGGGACGCTACTTGCTGGGACACGCTAGCCGACAGCCACGTCGCAATTTCTTCTAAGAAAGCCAGAAGAACAGCTGAACTCGCATCAAACGATAAACACCGCAAATACTCCGAACTGAAGGCCAACAATTACATCTTCAACGCTTTTGCAGTGGAAACCCTTGGATGCTGGTCAAATGAAGCCCTGCAATGACCCTCGCTCCCACAGTTATTTGGTCCAAAGGATCTCGCTGGCGATTCAACGGGCCAATGCATCCTCAATAATGGGGACATTGCCATCAAGTGCGAAGCTCGACGAGGTGTTTTATTTGTAATCTATCGTTCAAAATTTCAACGTAAAATTTCAAACCAATAAAACAACAATTTTCTATCTTACTTGTGTACGACGTAGGTCGAAGTAGTGACATTTTATTTATCATCAATAATATTTTACTTAGAGAAGAAAAATCTTCCACATTTGAGTCAATCTAGCGATCATCTGAAATCTGAAAATTAGCTTACTGCCAACACCTCAATCTTTTATGACCATGTCCCATTATGACGATTATGACACTCAATTACCAGCTTATTACCCTCGCTCAATATTACCGTTGCTAAAAAAGCGATTTTGGTTTCGCACAAAATTTCCGAAACGCAAAACGAGCAAAGATGAAATGTAATTGAAACTCGTAAGCATTATCCATGGCTAAGTGTAATAATGTTTCATAATTTATGAACATAAAATTGAATTTTTATTACACTAACAACACAAAAAACCACTCCATTTTATTGGACATATGCAAGAGTATTTTAATATTTTAATAATTTTTTTTGTTTTTTGTATATAAATGTCGGACAATGCAGCATACAATGAAAAACGGATCGAATCGACATTTTTACATCTTTATATTTTACTTTATTATTTTCCAGTTCCAGGCCATAAGGGAAATGAAATGAGAAAGAAAAAAAAACTAAATAAGGTATAAAATGAAGATCAAACTTGAATCTGAAAAATAAAAATAATTAACATTCGAGAAAACCAATTAAAATGAAATTCCAAATCAATAATACGATTAAGGTCTCTCTATGTTGAATGTAGAAATATGAAGCGTAGAGACGTGGACGTTCCTATGTAAAATGGATAACAGGTTTATTATAAAATATTGGAATGAATTCGTTATGGCTTTCTGTTATCTTATTTATCCGACAAATCAATTTCACAAATTGAAAACTGCAGTCTATAAAACGCCTTCCAAAAATTGATAAATTTTGATTATCATTAATTTGGAATACAAAAGAAGTTTGTCTCTTTACATTGTAATAAAACTATTGGTATAAGCCTTAGGGA
The DNA here is from genome assembly GCA_029228625.1 of Pseudolycoriella hygida. Lineage (NCBI taxonomy): Eukaryota > Metazoa > Arthropoda > Insecta > Diptera > Sciaridae > Pseudolycoriella > Pseudolycoriella hygida. The sequence continues at coordinate 151,980,152 of CM055404.1, read as the reverse complement.
AACTCGATAAGGTAATGGTGGCGTTCGGCGGATTTGTTCCGATTATTCGATTTGTAAACAAAACATAGCTGATTGAATTGGTTCAAGTCACATGAAGTTGAGAGTAGCGCCATCCAACGGCTTACCGGTGGAAGGGAATGTTGGTAGCGATTGGCTATAATAAAACTGATAAACAATTCTCGATAATCGATAGCTCTTTTTATTATTTTTTATGAACATTTTATCGTTAATTATCAAATATCATAATTCCCTAGTTTCTAGTTTTATTAACGACCTAGAGGTTTTCGTGAAATCTCGTAAAAGGGAAAATTCAATAGTTTTCTGTTATTCTGTTATAAAGTAAAAGTGAATAGGAAACTTTATGACCCAACATTGTTCAGCAATTTTGTTGCCATGAGCTTAAACACCCCACCAAACTGACCGTCCCCCTACACTTTCATCCAAAAAAGTGACTGACCAGACTAGCCAATTGAAACAGTTTTTTCTGACTAGCTCCTCCGAATGAAATTGGATCCAGGTTCGTTTCCAGTAGCGCCGATTTAGCAATATGAGTAACGATACATTTTGGTGATGATAAAAATATTTCATTGTATTCTTTGAAATATTTTAGGTAGACTTTTTGGGTCGTCTCCGATAGGTACGTATTACATTATTGTTGTTCTTTAGGGCAGTAACTAGAAGATATTGACCTCAGGATACCACTAGATATTCACACCGATGTATCCATACCTAAAAAGACATTTTTCAAAATGGTGGTGCTCGTTGAAGTTAAGAAAATCGAAATACAAAAACGCCCTCTCAACTGTTCGAAAAAAAATCAACACGGCTTGCAACAGTTAAGAGAGTGTTTTAGTAAGGCTGGCATGAGCGCTGCTCATCAAGAGCGGCGCTCCGAGCGCCGCTCGAAGCGCGAGCGCCGCTAATTTCTCAAACTGACGAGCGGAAGAACGAGCGCCGCTCATTCTGAGCGCTCGCGCTCCTTCAGCTTTTTTTAACTAAGCTTTGAACTTGAGCTGGACTCTTTGGACCGGATGTCCGTCCATGGCATTTTACTTCATTCTCTATGATATTGTAACGACGAATAAATCCTTTTTATGGAGTTTCCCTGGTCGATTCGAGTTATGTCGTTAAAATGACAAAATTTCTTAAATTTGATGATCTTAAATATGAAGTCAAGGTTTAATATTACGACTAAAAGGCAATGAGGCATAAGAGAGGGCTTGAACGAAATTTCACAAATTTTTTAACGAAATAACTCAACTTATGAACAAGAACGTTGAATTTTCTGATGCATTATAAAGTTTTTCAACCGGATTTGATCTCAGAGCTATCTTATTCGGTTCGTGATGAAATCATTCGCGAAAAAAGTAAATTAAGTACCACGCCAAAAAGAAAAGAAATTGGAACGGGAGGAGGGATCTAAGAATTAGTAAAGAGTGATATCAGTGAAAACATTAACTCTAGCTTGTTTAATCTATTAAAGTCAGTCCTCTTATATTGATTGGAAAAGATCAGACTTTGTTGAGCAAACATTTTGTTTAACCAAATCAACCCGAATTTATAAAGTTCTAGGAATTCAATTATTCTTCTTTAGTTCTAAAAATATATCATACCATTAGTGTTTATCTGGTTAAACACAACCAAAAGTTCACGAACTATATTCACGGCCCGGTTTTAACGTCTGGCCATGATATATTGTTACTTTCTGCCATTCAGTATAGAACATAATATGTCTGATGTGCGGATTTGTACTATTTCTACCATATTCTATGAACTGAATACTTGTGACGTTCTTTAGATTAATGAAAAATTTACATTGTTTTCTTGAATTGAGAAGTGAGCGGAAATTTCAGCGCCGCTCGATTTTTGAGATTTGAGTGCGAGCGACGCTCAAATTTTTCACGAGTGCTGCCATCCAGTGTCCTAAACGTCCAGGTGAACCTCTTCTTTTTATTTTGAAAAAAGTCTTTGTAGGCATGGAAACATCGCTGTGTTCTTTTGTTCTTATGAATATGGCATTTAAAAAAATAATATGGCGATAAAATAAGTGAGAACGTTGAGGACGTAACGTAAGTCGGCTTTTCACTGGCACAGTTGAATTGCACACACACTTCATAAATGGAAGTTATAGCAGATAGTTAATTACAAATATTAAATATACCGAAATTTATCTGACGACGGAAAACGTTATAAATTCCATTAATGAGTCACAAAATATCTTAAAGGATTGAAATTTGAAATTGCATTCTTACATGAACTAAACGTTGCGATGACGAACAATCAAACAAGTTCCGTAGAAAATAGTTGCTAACATAATTCTTTGTATTATAGTTACGACCCAAACATAAATCGAAACCATAACACCACCATTTTGAATTCTTCATCTTCTTTTTCCATGCGTAATCTTAAAACACATTAAGACCCCATAATCGAATCAGAAAAGAAGCAACGAGGAAAGAAACTTCTTAACAAAAATGAAAAACCATTTCAGCCTTTAATTACCATTATAAAGTCATAAGAACTCATTTAGAATTGATATTAAAACCTATTGGTATTCGTTGATATTGTCTCGAAAAGATACAGCAATCAACGTAAAAAACAAAATTTATTCCGATGCGTCTATACAGTTTTACCTGCGCGTTCTTTTTCTTTATTTATTCAGTTTTTTTTCGAAAATATATTTTGACTTGCATGAAGTGAATTGTGTACTAAATATCTTTATATATTTTTCGAACAGCCAATTAACATTGGAGAGCATACAGTTTCAAATGGACCTTTGAATTGATCCTTGCATCGACTGCAATAATTCAACATATTTCTCTAAAGGTTAAGTGGTTAATTGAGCTTAAAGAGTTGCAAACATTTGCAATAGTTTACTTAGAAAACGTAGAGAAATATAAAAAGTTATGAAGACTTACAATTGTGTATATTATCTCTCGATCTCGTATATATTTACATCAAGACATTAATCGGGGTTTTGGTTTCCGATTCATAAGATGAAACAAAAAATGTATTTTTATGAAAACAATTAAAAATATGGATGTTAGGATGCAGGGCCTATTTTACTTTCTTCAATTTTCTGCCAATTTCTGAACTTTCTGCAGTTTGTATAAAGAGAAAAAGCTGGTGCTATTTCCACGATTTAGGGGTTTTCGACTACTTTATTAGCTCTACAACTCTAAAGTCCTGAAAAAGTAGGTTAAAACATTAAACCGTTGAAATACAATCGATCCATTCTCTAAGTTATACAAAACTTGCGATTTGTGGGTTCTGCGAGTTCCTTGAGATCTAAAACCCACAAACTGAATACAACCAGTTTTAGTGTTGCTGCTTTCGGTTTTTGCCAAAAATGTATGTCGATATTCAGTTTCATTTAGTTCGTTAATTGGCGCTTTTTTTGTAAAATTCAAACGTTTTTGATTTACATTTTTTGCACATTTATTTTATGACTCTGTTGTTAAGAAATTTCGGGATCAAAAATTTAGATTTTCTTGGTAATTTTCAGTTTTTACACGAAAACTTAAAATTTCTTGAAAATTCAATTTTTTCGAAAAAAAAACTTTCATTTCGAAAAAAAACTCAATTTATTTTTGAAATAACCGTACGGGTCGACCGTATCTTCATTTTCATCATCTTTATCGACATTACCATCCATTGTTTTGATTGACGGCTTTGACAGTACTTCAGTTAATTTTTTATTTTAGATTTTCTAGTGAAGTATCTCACAAATTATCGTTTTGCTTCCATTAAAATAATTTCAAATGTAGTCAAATTAACATCATTTGTTGTGCTGCGTTTAACTGTTGAGTTTTGAATCTTTTTTTAATAAATAATTTGGTGTATCCATAAAAAAATCGCTAATTTCTACCGTGCGAAAAGTTTTTTAAAACTTTCAGCTTCTGCAAGCATTATTTCGCTTTCTTCTAGTGGATTTTCGAGAATTTTGTTTTTATTAGAAACGTTTATCTATTTAGAAAAAGCTGTAAAATTTTGTGAAGTTTCCAATTAATTTTTGTAATCAAAGAATTTAATTTAATTTGTGATCATCACGGGAATCTTCCGATTTGTGTTTTTGTTGACAAATGACAATTTGTTTACATACATTCTTCCAAAAGCGGCAACACCGAATTGGAATATATTCATTGTGTTTTAAACCCACAAAAATAACTCTCAAAAGACGTAATTGTATACTTTCGAGATCAGAAAGATTGTAGAAAAAACTTTCTTCACTTTCTACTAACTGCAGAAAGTGCAGAAAGCGGAAAATTGAAGAAAGTCAAGAAAAGACTTCCTGTAAAATAGGCCCTTTTAGGAAGACTAGTTAATTTATGACAAACTTCAAAAATACGTAAAAAACTTCAAGTATCGAGATAGGCTCGGTAAGGAAGGAAATATTCCAAGTTCATGACGCTTCCACCATTTTAAACTGCATCGAATTTAAGATTTTTGATTGGGGCTAGTTTTGCGCCGTCAAATGGTCGTAGCCATAAGTTTTGCGCTGTCGCAGAACTTCAGCCAAAAAAAGGTTGCAAATACAATTGTAAAATTTGAAAATTCCCATTCAATTCTGCACTCATGCAAAGGAAAGTCAAAAAATTCGTAATTGTAATGGATTAGGCGCCTTGTTTTATTTTTGTCCATATTCAGAGCTATGAAAGCATGGATGACGCCACTTGAGAAAAGGTGGTAGTTGTTGAGATGTTGTTGTCTGTGTATGAGTGCACCAGCTGACACATAGCTATTAGCAAATTATGTATTTGGGATTTTCAACTTTTGAGGTTTTGCATGAAATCAAATTTTTCAGCGGCGGCGGTTGTGAAATATTCTGAAAAAATCGGCGACGCACACGGCGCCGTTGGTAATTATATAACTACTCAAGAATTTGATCCCGAAATTTGTCTTCAGTAGAGTTGTTCAGCAAGAAATGTTGCTGAAGACACAATTTTTCCATCAATTTTATTTCAGAAGTTAAATTCTGAAGCAACTCAAAGTCCACTGCAAACTCAACCCAGCTTTTGTGTGAGCTTAACAATGCTAAATTTTTGACTTTCGATTTTATTTATTTTACTTATTTGACTGGAATTATGAACTGGAATTTTCCGAAATTGTCCTCATATATTTGGCGTCTAAGATCTTGTTTAAGCGCTTCTCTTCAATCAGATGTTCTCGGTTTTTGTAAATGTAGTCACTAATATTCGGCAATCCCTTGACTACATTAGCCTTCAGACCGGAACGTGGACTGCTTAAATTCGTCGCAATGAGCCTGCGATCAGAAATTCCATGAAAATAAACGAAATTAATCCACAAAACAAAATGCCATATACCATTCACCCTTAGCTATGTTGAAGCATTCATTGAAACTTATCGTTCCCCTATTATAACCGCCAATAACGAAAATCATGTCGTCGATTATTTCAACAGCAAAATTACTTCTTTGGAAATACATATCGGGAATATCGTTCCATACATTTTTCACCGGGTCATACCTTTCACACGAACGTAATCTCACGTGTCCATCAAAACCTCCCATCACATAAAGATAGTTTTGGAAGCATACGCATGAGAGGCCAGAGCGTCTACATGACATGTCAGCGATGTTTGTCCAATGGTTTGTCTCCGGGTCATAATATTCGGACTTCTTAAGGCTACCACGACTCGTCATTCCTCCTAGATAAGCGCAAATGTGTCAAATGAGTAAAATCTTTGGTGCAGACTGCTTTACACATACCAGTTATATAAATTTTGCCATTTAGGATTGACGCGTGGGAATCAGATCTCAAAAAATTCATGTTCGCTATTAAAGTCCATTGGTTCGTTGTCGGATCATAGCGTTCTGCCGATTTCAATCGAACTTTACCGTTAAATCCTCCTAGGGCATAGATCGAACCATTCAATTCTACTACAGAAACGTAACAACGTTGATGATGCATGGGCGAAATCTGTTCAAAGAAACTTTGTAGATTCAAATTAAGACAGATATTTGAAAGTTATGTCTGGATTGGAATAGATATTTTTGTTAAATGAACCTCTTGCCACGTTTTATTTAGGGCATCAAAAACTCGACAGGTGTTAAAATAAACATCGCCATCGTATCCACCAACCACATAAATTTTATGTCCAACCACAGCAGTTCCATGGAAAGATCGTGGTCCTGCTGGATCATCATGAAGCACGTCTATAAAACGATCAGCACGAGTGTCATAGGTTTGTATGGTAGATAGGGCTAGATCAGAATTCCATCCACCTATTAGGAAGATTACGTCGTGTGGAATCCGAGGCATGGCTATGTGTGGTGTGAGAATCTGCTTTCGTGACAACAAATTAAAGAATTTCACTCGGTACCGAAGAAGAGCTGCATACCTCAAATTCGATAGTAGACATTGAATGCATATCTTCCAGAAATCGTAGCACTTCGAAGATGATTGGGTGAGCGTCTTTGTTCTTCTTGACGTACACATGATTCTTCACATTCTTTATGAAGTACTGCAGGACATTAATAGATTATTAGGATGCCCACGATATTGACTTTTTTTTAATATCGAGAGAGATTCGTGAGATTTGTGCAGTGCCCGACTGGCCGTATAGGACCTTTTGCCCGAGTCGGACAATAACCCGAATGGCCTTTTCAATATTTTCGTGTATTTATTAACTTTACTCCAAATATATAAAACATCAGAAAAATTAACATAAATAACAAACCATCTCCTTGGAATAGGATAGGAGGGTGGTCCAAGATTACTGAACTTAGAAACCTCACACCGAAAGGTATAAACGGTCTATAAAGTTTGATGATTATGACCATAATTAACTGAACCGTCAACGTGTCGATAAATATTGACTATCGAAAATTTCTTCATACAAAAGAAAACATGATTTGATTCGCTCCCTTTTTAAAAAGGCAGATGCTATTCGCCCTTAAGGGCGATTAGTCTCCTTATATGCTATTCGCCCTTAAGGGCGATTAGTCTCCTTATATGCTATTCGCCCTTAAGGACGATTAGTTCAAATCATGTTCCCTTCATTTTAAAGCGCATCAATTGAAGGGCGAAGAGCATCAATTCATTTTTTTACACTTTACGCACATAACAATTGAACTTCCGAAAAATCAGTTGAGTCGACGAAATTTCATTTTCGTAGCATTTCGTACGGCCATGAGAATATAACTTTGGTACGATGATGTGATTTTAATGCTATTCATTCCACATGCGATACGTGCGATAACATACAATAACGAACGAATGAACGCTGTATCGCATGTGGAATGAATAGGATTGAAATCACATCATTCGTATCAAAGTTATATTCTCATGCCTGTAGAAGGAAGAATTAGTTGAGACGACAAAATTTAATTTTCGTAGCATTTTGCAGAAGGAAAAATCAGTTGAGTCGACGAATTTCATTTTCGTAGCATTTTGTAGAAGGAAAAATCACTTGAGTCGACGAAATTGCGTTTTCTAAGCATTTTGTAGAACGAAAGATCAGTTGAGTCGACGAAATTTCATTTTCGTAGCATTTCGTAGAAGGAAGAATTAGTTGAGTCGACCAAATTTCATTTTCGCAACATTTTGTAGAAGGAAAAATCACTTGAGCCGACGAAATTACGTTATTTAGGACGGAAAAGTGATTCCTAGGACGGAAAGTATATACTTCGATGGCGTCATTGTTTACTTACTTCTTCCATTGTGCATTTCGGTGCATACTGTATGAAAATGTTTTCGAATAACTAGAACGTACACTTCGGAATTCCCATGTGTCTATGCATTTATGTACCTCGAAACTGATTGTAACATGAGTGTGAATGTGTGCCGAGTCGAAGACTCGGTTAGAATACAGAGACACGTGGAAAATCCTCGCTTTCCGTCCTAGTGATTCAAATAACTATTTCGTAGCATTTTGTAGAAGGAAAGATCACTTGAGTCGACGAAATTTCATTTTCGTAGCGTTTTCTAGAAGGAAAAATCAGTAGAGTCGACGAAACTTCGTTTTCGCAGCATTTTTGTAGAAGGAAAGTCAGTTGAGTCGACGAAATTTCTTTTTTGTAGCATTTTGTAGAAGGATAAATCAGTTGAGTCGACGAAACTGCGTTTTCGCTGCATTTTACAGAAAGAAGGATGAGTTGAGTCGACGAAATTTCATTGTCGTAGCATTTTGTAGAAGGAAAAATGAGTTGAGTCAACGAAATTTCTTTTTCGCAGCATTTTGTAGAAGGAAAAATCAATTGAGTCGACGAAACTGCGTTTTCGCAGCATTTTTCAGAAAGGAAAATCAGTTGAGTCGGCGAAATTTCATTTTCGTTGCATTTTGTAGAAGAAAAATCAGTTGAGTCGACGAAATTGCATTTTTGCAGCATTTTGTAGAAGGAAAAATTAGTTGAGTCGCAGCATTTTGCAGGAGGAAAAATCAGTTGAGTCGATTAAATTGTAATTTCGTAGCATTTTGTAAAAAGAAAATTCAAGGTCGATGAATGAAGTCGTGCGCTTTCTTATTGTTTTATGTGTCCTTAAGGGCGAATAGCTTATAGGTAGACTACTCGCCCTTAAGGGCGAATAGCTTATAGGTAGACTAATCGCCCTTAAGGGCGAATAGCTTATAGGTAGACTATTCGCCCTTAAGGGCGAATAGCATATAGGTAGACTATTCGCCCTTAAGGGCGAATAGTCACTTCGTTTTAAAAACGTCTGAATCATCGCCCTGAAACTTACAATTTCACACTCGCAATTAAATCGAACGCACATCGCAGGTCCATTATGCTCTAATTAAGACATTTGCTGATGTAAGGGATTTTCCTTAACTCAGGATGTCTTTAGAGCCTAATCATAATCTGCTCGCTTAACCTCGCTCTCAATACCGATAGTACATACGAATGAAAAGAAGTTTCGCATGTTTTAGCAATATAAAATTCGTATTTTCATCACTAAAACACGGTAGTGCTTTCAAAATTTCATCAGCCTGGTATATATGGTCTAAAAGACAAGGTGTACTGAAGTGTCGTAAACGACGAAATCGGTAACATTTCTGTTCTTCAGATTTTTGAACACTTTTGAAGTATTTGTGAAGAATTGTTAAGCTCTTAAATGTTGATTCGAGTTGAAACTCTACTCTACAGATGGTATATCAGCCGTAGAAAAATTATACATTATGGGTGCAATAATACAAAAACGAAACTCTTCTCACATTTGACTTAGAGTTGTTAACAATTCTTTCGTCGTGTCTCGAAAGTTACCATACAATAACACACTTAAGGTGCATTTATAAGTGACGTCCGAAATTTTTTACTTTTCTAGATGTCCTGATAATATCTGTTTCCAAACAGCCCTGCGCCCATGAAAACATACTTTACCGAGATGAACCGTAGTACACCGTAATGCACCATAGTGCATCGTGGTGCACCGTAGCGCCGTGGTGCACCGTAGTGCCATGATGCACCGTTGTGCTATGGTGCACCGTTGTGCTGTGGTGCACTGTTGTGCTGTGGTGCACCGTTGTGCTGTGGTGCACCATTGTGCTGTGGTGGACCGTTGTGCTGTGGTGCAACGTTGTGCTGTGGTGCACCATAGTGGAGCACAAGGAAAATAGAAGAAGAGAAGGTAATGCAGAACATAACCGGATCACAGAAAATAAGAATCCCCAGTTTGAGGTGAATTCGATTTGTAACGTTGTATTGTACAGAATTTCCTTATGTTGTCGGACCTGCTTCATTTGTGTGGAACTTGTGGAACCGATTCAACCTCACTACCAATTGCAACATTGAATTTGACTTGTTTACAACATAATGAAACTAAATTCACCCAAAATTAGGGATTCTCGTGAAACTGTGGATCCGCATTACCTTCTCTCTTTACATACTTTGGTGAAGCGCGGTGAAGGTGGTGAACCGCACTGCTCCGTAGTGCCCCGCAGTTGCGAACACAGTGTTGAACTGTAGTGCATGATAGTGAACCGTAGTTTGTCGTGTGCACCGTGGTACATCAAGGTATACCAACGTGTACAGTGCTTCAGTTTTATTATATGGACGTCAACTGTGCCTTAGCAGAATTAAATTTGAGCTTTGGCAACTTTATCAAACAATAAACATTGCATACAAGAGGTGCACTTTGTAAGCTTTTTTTGCGGTAGCTGACTTTTTGATGCTTCATAGTGTTTACAAATAACGACGCTGCAGCGACTTCCATTCTTATCCTGCTGTGACAATTAATTTTTTCCTAATGCCAAAGAAGCTACAGTAGCAACTGATATGCTTTGAATAGAATGGGAATTACGCGAACTTCAACTTACCTGAAACTCCAAGATACCTAATGTACCTAGGCGAACTGTAGTTAACAAAAGCGGAACGTATTGTGTTCGTCGGTTCGCATCGTATTGAATCCAACGCAAAATACCTTCCCAAGCCAAAGACTCGCTTCTAATGTTCAAAAGATCATTGTTCACAATTTTGAAAATGTCTTCAACAGAAATCTCCAGCAATTCATCACTTTTCGCCACGACTTCTTCAAAATTTCGCAAAACATAAAGCTTGGATCTTTCGTACAAGTCTTCTATGAATCCTCTTGCGCTGAAAATCTTAAAAATTTTCCATAGGCACTCACACGAACGCAACGAATACTCACAAAGCGAAACGCATGACGTTAATACAATTTTTCGGCTTCAAATGGTTCACCAAGTATTGAACGCAATAATCTATCAAACTTTGAAACGCCAAATAGTCAGCGATAACCAAAATTTCCAAGACATTTTCTTCGGTCAAATCGCACGAGCGGAGATACGCATAGTCAATGATTTTACCCATCACATGTGCACTTACACCAGAAATGTTTATATTGGTTGGTGTACCGCTAAACGCCGAATTGAAAGCTGAACTATGCGATTAACATACGTTATTGTTCATTATACTAACAGAAAATGAGAAATCGTTTACTTGAAATAGTCACTGCAAGCACAAAGTATCGGTCTAAGGATAAATCGTTAATTTAAATCACCAGAAAATAGCGTAATTTCTAAACAGAAATGGTTACCTGTGAACATTCATAACGGTCCCATTTTCTAGCATTATCGCTCCATCGCATAGTAAGTTATTCAATCGCATTTTGTACAGATTTTGCATCGAATGATGACTCATACACGACTCTATATCATGACTAAAATTTTGGATATCCATTTTTAGTAATTTTTGTATTATTAAGTCAAACAACGCAAATATTATTCATCAAATCTCGACTGCAAAGATTCGAATATTTTGTGTATTTGACAGTGAATGAAGAAATGCGTCCTTTGTTTCTAAGCTATTCTAGTCGCTTTATTTGCAGAATGTTGCGGTCGGGGGATCTTAGAGAATTGTTTCATATACCAAAAATTCCAAACGATTAGGTAAGGTAAGTGGGGCCGTCCACAAAACCAGTCAGCTGCCAACCCTCATTTCTAGCTGCTACCAGCAGATCAATTTGAATACGGCTTTAAAGAAATAAAATGCAAAATCCGTTGACCGCAAGATTTCCTAACCTTTATCAAGTATAATAACTATGAAAATCGAAAGTTTGTTTGTTTGTAACTTTATTTGTTTGTCAGTCACATATTACCGGCGTGAGCAACGCAACGTCCGACCTGCTTGAAGAGTTCAGAGGAACTGTATTAAAATGTTGTTTTGCACTTTCTTTTATAGCCAGAAAGGAATGTGATACCTACCATAGATTTCAGTTTAATTTTTCCTTGAAACTATTTTTTGTTTGATGTTAAATGTTTGGCGTCAAAAGAAAAGTGGTTGGATTTGCTATTTTGTGTATCAGGGCGCACAACCAAATAGCGGATATGCATCAGCAACTGGAAAAGTGGTCAATTTTTAAGGTTTTAGGATTTTGTTCATCTTCGGCAAAGCTTTAGAGTTTTGTAAGAAGAAGAGGCAGGTATTAAGGAAAATGTCGGAAACTTGCAAAAGTGGTTGGTCTTTAGGGTTTTAGAATTCTGTGAATGTTTTAACAGATATAGCATCAGTTTCTTCGGGAAAATCTTAGAGTTTTGTCAGTAGAAGAGGCCTGTATTAATAAAAATGTCGAGAAATTGGAAAATTGGTCATTTTTTAGGGTTTTAAGAGATAGAGCATCGGTTTCTGCTGCAAAGTCTTAGTAGTTGTGAGTAGAAGAGGACGGTATTAGTGAAAAATGTTGGGAAAGTGGTAAATTTTTATGGTTTCACAGGGTTTTAAGAGATAGAGTATCTGTTTATTCGTCAAAGTCTTAGAGTTTTGTGAGTGGAAGCAGGGAAGCGGAGTACGGGTGAAGGTAAGTACGCGGTAATGCGAGTACGTGCTAAGGTGAGTACGGGGTAAGGTGTGTACGATAGTAAGGTGAGTACTATGGAAGGTGATTACGGGTTAAGGGAAAAATTTTGTCAGTATTTGATATATTTTACATAACCATCCGTATTTTTTTACTTCTTCATAAACACAAGCTTTGCAGACCTTATGTTATTAAGCCACAAACTAAAAATAATTTACTGAGACTCTCAGAATAGATACCTCCTAGACAGCAAGAAAGAAAGCTTAAGCTCGCGTAGCCCTTATTTACTAGATGACGTAATAAGAATGATGATTTGTTTACCTCACTAAACTCCCAGCCATTTCCCAAATTGTACTAAAAAACATGCCTCTGATATTCGCCTCGACATCCAAAATTCGCACTAAATACACAATCGGATCGTGTGGGTTTTTTTTTTACGCATATTATGGGTAGCTCTAAGACCTATCAACGGCTCAAGTTGTTCTTGAAAAGAATTATATAAAGTTCATGTCTAACTTAACCTGCCCAACTGTCCAATGGTTCCACAACGACATTTTCAAATCATACATTTCGTCGTATTAAATGCTCCGAAGAACCCTTAATCAAAAATTAAATTCGTATGTTTATAATAAATATGTGATCAAGGTGAAGGAAATATCAGAATTATTTTCTAGGACAGTTAATGCATCCTCAGCGTTCATAAATTATTACAGGGCGGTTTCGTTACATGGAATAGACAAAAAATGGTTATCTCTTCCTAGATCATAGATTGTAAATTATCCACCTAATGTTTTCAATATACGACCGAAATATGTCTGTAAACAAAAATGTTTAAAAAGTACGTCTACACGGCCCGAAAATAAAGCCAATTTGATGTATGAGTATAAATCAAATTGCTGGCATTAAGTATGGCTCAAATGGCTTATTATATACATCAGGCACATGACTGAGCTGTTTTTATTTTTATTTATTTACAAACTACATATGTTAATTTTGACTGTTTTTGGTATTTAAGGTCAATAAGGATCGCTTTATTTCAAATTCAGGTATTCGTATTTTTTGTTTGGATAAAAATGATTAATATTTTAATAAATATGTTAGGGTCTTCAAGTAATTTATTTTATTCATTAGGTTGAAGGCTAAAGTTATTCATTTTAATTTACCACTTTATTATCAAATCAAAAATCGCGTGAGGATTTGAGGAGACTTTGACACACCTTTTTATAATTATATTTCGCAAAAAAGAGCCTTTTTTAAAAATTCACGAATTGACAATTTTCGCATTCTTACAATTTTTTCGTGCTTTTGTATTCGAACTGCTTTAGGATTAGATATCCATGAACCGAGGTTGGTATAGCGTCCGTCGCTAACAGCACCACTAGTTTTCCATTGATTTGATTTATGTAACTTTTGTATTGTCTACTATTAGCCAACTTGTAAAAAGAGTGACTATAACTTATGTCATAGCCGTCGTCAAAAAACCATGCAAAGCGATATGATATTTCTTAAAATTTTAAAATTGACATAGTCGCGACTTAAACGAACCCTGTTTAGCTAGTCGCTAGGGGCTAATCATAAATTAACGTCCAGGTTTTTTGATCACCTCTCCGTCGCTTCTTATTTTGGCAGAACCCACGCCCTTTCAATTACATCCAAGTCTATAAGCCCTCTCCTTCCCTTTACCAATGAAAAAAGAAAAAAATATTAAATTTTGTTTAAATCCAATGTTTTTTCAAAGCATGGAAATGACTGGAAAAAAGTATTTTCTTTCTGTCGTTCTTCTTTTGGTGGTGACAAATCATTTGAATGATATGGACTACCGTAAGGTTGATTTTTTATTATAATAATTATTATGTTGCTATGGTGCGGTCAGGTTTATAAATTTTTTTTTGGGTGTTTGCTTTGTCTCAATTTTCGAAATTTGCGACGCTGTCCAAATTTTTCTTTTTGATAGACCGCCACCCCTTTCGCTTTTCGTCCAACTTCGCTGAACCTCCTCCCCCCTTTTGATGGACGTTACTTATAAACAGCCCTCTACTCGCTAAAATTACTCTATCATCAAAAACTTTTCTTAAAATCCTCAAAAATTATTATTTTGAATTAAACTTCGTTAATCACGTTTGTCATGTAGAAATCGTCGATTTTGAAACCCTTCCATGTGGAATGTATAGGTGGAATGTGGAATGTATTTCCCGTCACTTTTCTGAATCCCGTGTAATTAGAAAAAATTTCGAATTTTGTATAAAAAAATTTATTTCCTATTTACGGAACACTTTGAATTTTTATCATTTGTAATTATTTTATTGAATTAATCGTAAAAGTGTGTTCGAGATTTTCCCAGACACCACCAAAGGAAAATATATGGAAAACTTTTCCTGATTCTTAATACTTGAACCGGACGAAATTCTTTACACCAATCTATTTGTCTTTGAAATGCTACAATAAAGGATTTTTCGTCAAAAGTGCGCAGGATAGAAAAATTAAAAGTTATAACTTTCCATTGATGATTCGAATAAATATGTGGAAGACTAATTGATCAATCATTATGTGGAAGAATGAAAAGTTTTCTATTTATTTTACATTTGACATGGTGCCATACACCTCTTACTTATTTTATTAACTATAGAGCAAATACGAAATGAGTAAAATCCTTTACACTCGGCGCAAATTAAACTTTCCAATTTCAAAAGCTTATGTGAGAGTTCCATTGAAAGACGGAAATAATGCATCCACTAATCAATTCATTTAGTATATCGATTTTGCGTCTATCATTTTTTGCAAGGAAAGATTTTGCTCCTGAAATGATGGCTAAGAATGCAAACAAATTCTTCATAGTTTCTTGAATTAAATTTCTTCATAAAATGAAATGTTAAAAAAAAGAGTTAAAGAAATTGAACGAATCATAAAAAAAACTCGATTCGATCTGAAATATATTCATGGAACCTCTTCGAAATACTCCAATTCTAAAAGAAAACGGACAAAAAATAATGAAATTCATAGCAGTTAGTGTAAGTTATGGCTGAATCTTCGGCCAACAATACCACCAATCATATACCCAAATTAAACAAACTTGAAATACCAGCAAGCAATGAAGAAATTATAATGTAACTCCTCGTAAATAAAACCCAATTTTTGTACTCTTACCTTACGAACCACTCAAATGAGCGTAAACATAGGGTTATACGCTATAGAGCAGATGTATTTTTTTTAAACAGAATTTAAGGCGCAGAAACCAATCAGATTTTCGGTTGGAACATTTTTAAATTACCTAATGTAATAATTTTTTATTTATTTGAAACTTGAATTAAGCGATGGGCTATACATCATAATATCAATTTTGTACGGTGTCTGGATAATGGTGGATGATACTTTTTTCTCTCTCTTTTCGTTCGAATCAAACAATTCGAAGTGAAGTTATATTTTTACAATAAAGAACCTGAATGGTTCTAGATGCGTACGTGCTGAACGGCCTCGGTGAATCCGTTTCTTGGGTATTGACGAGCTTTTTTCAATATTAACTTATGTCAAAGTATAGAGAATTTCATGATGAGATGACCTTCATGACACTTTGCCTGAACTGTATGAATGCATGGCTAAGATAGATGTCACGACATGTCGCTACGCATCAAAATTTTCGTTATCTTACAGTTCAACCTGTGAACGATATATAATATGTAACATATATTAACATATAAGTAATATGTAATATGGCTTTGCCAGTACAATTTGTTTGATAAAGTCACTAGAATTAAACAATTCGTTCTTTTTTATGTTTTAATTAAAATTTATTATGTTGTGCCTTTGTATCATGCCCATTATGTTGAAATTGTACTCTTTGAATTTTAACAATTTCTTTGTGTTGTTGATTGGTTGATTGAAATAATTCAACGTTTTATTTCATTTACGAAACAAAAAAAAGCAATTCATGAAAATCGTATTCTCATATAAAATGCGTTGAATTTATTCGTGTAACTAAAGATTTTATTTCAAAATTATTATTAATATTTAATTACAATGAGCATTTTTATGTTAATATTTAATCTTCAGACACCTTTCCACAATAATTATAAGTCTATAACAATAACGAGTTAAGGCATAAATCATAAAGAAATAATTATAGAAACGAGACCGGTAATTTCTAAGTAATTATTTGAAAATTCCAAAATACTTCGAAAAAAAGTGGAATTAATTAAATCGTAGAAAATAAATTAACAAAATTAGAAATACGCAATACGAAAAAAGAAAAATATAACAAAGCAATTTACAAAAACGCAACATTTATTCATTTATACAAATCGTATCATAATAATGTTTGCATGTTAATTTATGTTTCTATTTCTTTGGATTTAATAACTAGAAAACTGTTTTACTTGCTTTATTTATAAATCTTTTTTCTTTCTGTTATTTATTTTCGACAAAATAGTATTGTACACGTTTTTCGTTTAGTTTTCTTTCAACGCGAAACACACGACATCATCAAAACAGAGGAAAAACACGAACAAAGACCCGTACGTTCACTAAACACTTGCGGCCAATAACAAGTTGAGTCTGGACTTAGCGTAACATCCGAACAACTCTGAGAAGGTTATGGGAGCCTATGAAGAAGAAATGCACACGAGGCTTTTCTCCCCGGTGCCCAATGGAAAGTGGGCTAGAACATTGCTAAACATGGACAGGTGTCGCATCAGGAGGGTGGTGGGTGCGATCATTGGGCATGGGCACTGTGGTGTGTCTCGTTTACTTACAGAGCGCGTCTAGATAAATATTCATTTGAAAGCGTCCACATTCATTGCTTCTTTCATACGTTACTACCATTGAGGAATGTGTTTTTCGAATCAGTACCAACTTCACGCTAAACGATTGTAATTGAGTTTATTGGGATCAAAAGTCTGTTTATTCCAACTGTCAAAATGACGTTTTTAACGACAAAGCTATAAAACAGACGAGCGTTTGGTAAATATTTTTGGAAATACAATTTTCAATTTGGGAAAATGTCTAAAATGTTTGTGTCGTTAGTGTCAATATATTTGCTCAAAGAGAGTGCAAGACGAAGGAAATGCTTTTTTTCTATTTAAATATTTGACGTTTAAAAAGTAATTTTGACAGTTGAAATAGATCGAATTTTGATTCTAGCAAATTCAATTGTTTTCCAGTTTCGTAACAAAAGAAATATACAAAACTGTCAAATTCGCAGCAAAATTCACGTTGAAAAATATCGTAATTTGAAATTAAAGCAATTTCTAGTGGAATAACAAGAGATTTTCTTCTGAATTTTCTGTTGTCAATCTAACCAATAGACTATTTCATTTAAGAGAAAATTCATCGATGGTGGCAAAGTGAGGTTAGTTTTTTGTTGTATGAATTCGACAATACCTAATTGCAAAAAACTAACCTCACTTTACCACCATCGACGAATCCCTGTTGTGAACCTATGAGACCGTTTCGAACTTCGTACAGGTCAAAAATGTTAAAGAAAGAAAACAAATAAATAAAAATAAGCCATCGAAAATATAAATATTTTATTTTCTTTTACACTTTTGATGAATAATAAAAATTTATACGAAAAATTATGAGCGTTTTGTGTTATCTCACGAAAAATCAACTGGAAAATTTGCATTTCTCCGCCATTACTTTCGAATACTACTTGGTCGGAATTAAATCCACATAATGCTCGAAAAAATTTTTGTAGCAACAGAGTAAAAACGAGAAATGTCTCAAACTAAGATTTCATAGTCACAAACTTCGGCACTTTCATCAATAGACAATTTTAATCTGACTTCGTGTGGGGCTATTGTCAGTTGAACGGTCAGACTTTGAAATTTTGCGTAGACCTACGTCTTTCAAAAATGTATCTATCCACTGACCCCATTTGTGGTTAAATGGTTACTTGGATTACAAGGGATGAAAGTATGAAAATTTAACCCTGTGCGTGAATTGCTCAAATGGGGCCCGAAAATTATATTTTCGTTTTTCGAGTAATGAAAGCTAATGTGATCACCTCTACCCAGTGAAATTTTACACCATGCACATAAAAGTGTGTCACGCTTGCTGTAAAAAATGAGCGTTCATAAAAAGGTGAGAACTCAGTCCGGCAGGCCCGTAGCCAGGGGCTCGAGCCCCCCCACCAAATTGATAAAATTATATGAAATTTTGAGAAAATTCTCTTTATTTCGCGCATTTCACATTAATACAGTTGTATTTTTGGTAAAGGGTTTTCGTTAGACAGGGTCGCCGATAAAAGGTGTTTTGTGTTTCACCGGCACCTCCCCCCCCCCCTAAATAATTTGCCGTGCCTAACACACAGAACTTTTGTTTATTTCCCAGCTTTTTAGGAAGCACACACGACTCTGCTTCGTTTTTGAGACAGAACCGGCGTCAGAAATCGCAAGCGGAGCGAGCGAAAAAATTTTGTCACAAATTTTTAAAAAATTTAGTATTATTCATGGCGTTTCCATTTTTCCAAAATAATCTCATTACTTATTTTCAGATGAAATTGTCTTCTTCTTGGTTCGTTTATCTCACAAAATGTGAGTTAAATGTGCGAAGTTCCTCTCCGTCTAAAATAGATACAGCAACGGTTTTTTAAAAACAAGCTACTCTAAGTTTTGACAATAGAATTTGTCCTTCACTTCCCATATTTTCCTGAAATCGGTCACACTATTTATAAGAAAATTTGCTAAATTTTTGCCGCAGGTTTTGTTAGCAGCTAGCATACAGCTTCTGTTATAACGCTGCAGGGAATACAATTTTTTGAGTACTATTCTTATGCGAGAGAAATAAAAACTTTAGTTTGAGTGGGTGGTGAATGTTATGTTTAAAAGTAACGCCGCAGGCGAAAATTTTTTAAAATTAAATTGCACATTTTGGTTTTCTATGAAAGTATACAGTTCTGATTACCATTTTATAGCAAAAATTCTAACAGCTCAGTAACCGATAACACACCGCTGTCGTTAAAAGTGTCAAAAGTTTTTTCTTGCAATGAAGAACCGAAAATCTATTTCAATAACGAAACGGAAACATTTAAATGAGAGTGGAAAAGAAAAGAATGATTGCGCCGCAGGTGAAAATTTCTAGTATTGAAAACGATCATGACGTCAAGATTTATATTTTTTCGCAAAATTCGCAACATTTCAGTTTCGCCAGGGGGGGCTCTGAAGACGCTCAGGGGGGGCTAAGCCCCCCTGCCCCCCCTAGATACGGGCCTGCAGTCCGCACAACAATAGCTATTTGTGTGTCTCTTTTTGACGACCGATCCCAAATGTCTTACTCAAACAGTTACCCAGGAAGGGAATTTTATTGCTAATGCACATACTGAGTGCATGCTTGAAACTGTCTTATTTCCCAACCACCTGGAAGACTGCTAAAGTCATTCCAATCCCAAAACCGAACAAGGACCCATCATCCGCTAGCAACTACCGTCCTATAAGCCTACTGAGCTGTCTAAGTAAGATTTTCGAAAGAATTATATTGTATCGAATCAACGAACACCTGTCGAAGAACGGCATCATCCTAAATGAGCAGTTTGGTTTCAGACAAGGCCACTCGTCAAACCATCAGCTAATGCGAATCTCGCGAGCTATCCGAAAGTCCCTCTCCAAAAAGCATTCAACAGGCATGCTCACCTTTGATATAAAAAAAGCCTTTGACAGCGTGTGGCATAAAGGACTGTTGCACAAACTATTCAAGTTCAAATTCCCGCTCTACCTAGTGAAATTGATAAGTTCATACATAACACAAAGATCCTTCTTTGTGTCAATCAACGGCGTTGACTCCTCCACTCGAAAAATTGTTGCTGGCCTACCACAGGGCAGTGTACTAAGTCCGACGTTGTTCAACATCTTCACCTCAGACCTTACCATCACAGCCTCAGAAAAAGGGTTATTTGCGGATGACACATCTGTTTACACATACGGTAAGAGCCCTAATAAAGTCATGAAAAATCTCAAAAAAGCCAGCAAACAGCTATCTGACTATTGTTCCAAATGGAAAATTAGACTGAATCCCGAAAAGACCCAAGCTTTATACTTCACAAGAAGAAGAGCATCTCAATGGCTTCCCACAAGTGAGGTTTCGATTCTCGGCTCAAAAGTTCCTTGGAGCAAAGTAATTAAATATCTGGGGGTTACTCTAGACAAAACCCTATGCTTTAACCGCCACATCGATTTTACTGTCGAAAAGGCGCTCAAGTTTATTGGGATATTATTCCCTCTTTTGAATCGCAAGTCCCATCTTGACTTGATAAACAAGATTTCTATTTATAAAACCATGATCAGAAGCATTGTCCTGTACGCATGTCCGGTCTGGAGTAATTGCGCTGAATCTCACTTGAACAGACTTCAGGTTGTCCAGAACAAATGCCTCAGACTGATCCTAAATGTTCCATACAATCACCCAACCCATGATCTTCACCTAAAAGCAAACATACCGTTGATTAAAACACAGCTCCAAAAGATCAACCTGAAATTCAAAACCAAGCTCCAAATGTCCGAAAACCCTCTGATTCGATTATTGCAATGATAGCAAAGAAAAGCTCAAGCCAGTGATTAAGTAAGCCAAGTATATAGATAAAATGACAAAAATAATCAACGAAGTTTTTATTTCTTTTCAAAAAATTTTTCTTCTACCAAATAATATAAATATGAATTGAACGAACTTACACGGACAACGAAAAAGTAACTTTAAGTATGAAAAGCTATCCACTGCTGAACACTTTATTGCTCCCATCAACATATAAAACTATGTACTTATTAGTAATCAATAAAAGGTTTTTTCACAATTTAAAAAAAGGCAGTTTCGCGAGTTGTAGACCGAGCAGAACGAGGTCCACATGCGAAAGTGCCTAAAATCAGTCGTCAAAAAAAGATACACAAAAAATTTTTCTTGCAGAGGTCCAAAATCGAGAGAAAATTTATAAAATTTCCTTCGATTTTGGCCCCGAAGCATGAAAATTATTTATTTGCTCCTAATGACAATAATTTTTCGTTACGGCAACTACGATGGAAAACTTAATGTTTTTGTTAGTGTGGTTTGAGTCCGAAATAGTAATTTTCCTACCTAGTTTTGTAACTAAGGTTTTTTCAGCACAAGCCAGAGGCGAGTGTGGACACTATTTAGGACGTGTGCTGAAAAAATCTAGTTACAAAACGAGGTAGGAACAACGTTTTCTGCAATTCAATGCCGAAATAGACAAAACCAAACAATAAAATTTCTATTTCGATCACAATTTCCTTTTCATTGCATTTTTAATGTCAATTAAAATTCAGTGCTGAAAAACTTTTCCGCACTCAAATTTGAATGCTGAAAAACTTTTCCGCACTCAAATTTGAGTGTTGAAAAACTTTTCCATACTCACTCAAAGCAGTATTGAAAATTGTCGTATTTCGACGAATTGCAGAAAGCACTTTTTCATGCTTGCTTAGAGAACCGAAAGTATTTTCGGTCCTCTTAAGAGGACCTCAAAGTACCTGTGATGCAAATTACTATTTCGACCGCTACATGGAAAAGGAATTTCATATATACTTTTCATGCTTCATATGCGGTGCGAAAGTCAAAATTTCATCCCATGGGACGAAAATTTTATTTCCGCCCCTCGGGCTAAAGCCCATGGGGCGAAAATAATAATTATTTTTTTTTACTTTCGCACCACATATGAAGCATGAAAAATCTAATACACCACTCGGAGATACTTTCGTACCTCTCCCTTGTAGTGTAAATAACTATTTTCGGCCGCAATCAACTGCACATTGTAAAGGAGTTGTTGTAGAGTGTTCGTGTGCAATTTCGTCTCATTTTGATCATAACGGTGCTAAAACCGTTGTTTGTAACTAGTGATACGTCATTCTTGCAAATTCTGTGTCTAGTTACCGAGCAACCACAGCGCCTTATATGGTGATATTGTTACATTGAGGCAGTGGTTATCCTTCATTTCACTCTTTCCTTCTGCAGATGAGAACGTTAAAGAGGGTGTGGGTCATTTTGTTTGAGCCTGCAAGCAGAAAATTTGTAAATATGAAACACGACAATGCATGCCACTACAGAGTTGCTTATGAGAAAGTTGTCGTCTAATTTTGAAACGTAAACGTAACAGCGACACACAGTATGGGTCTTTGTAATATTGTCTGAAAGAAAATCTATTCAAATGGCTTACTCTATTTTCCTTTGATGTTTTATCGCAACACCAAAAATAACCCCCAGAAAAGTCAAAACATTTTGACAAAGTAACATAAATTGTCGGCAAAAAGTCAAATAAATCAGATAAGTCACCTGAATTGAATTTATTTTGTGCGTCATGGGTGGTCGGATTTTGGTAAACCATCGGTAATGCATTCGATTTACTTGTTATTGTCTATTTTCTAAAGATGGAATTAGTTGTGTAATGTTTTCTTTTTTTCTTAAAAATATCAATTCAGAAGACTGATGTAAAGATGTGCAATTTTATTAAAAATAGCGAAGCATTTTTAACAAAATGTAGACGAGACGTTGCAAATAAGTATCACTGAAAGGCATAACGAATCCGAAATGGTTTCCTTATAAGTTAGTCTGTTCGCGGACGGAGTCGACGAAAACAATGCTCTGACCAGAGTCCTGAATAACTGAGAAGACGAGGAGGAGACCAAGGTGACAACTTTTCTGACAACTGGTGAAAGTCACGTCTTACCTGAGTTATAGTGTTGACGGGCGGACTGACATGATTTTTGAAGATTTTTCAACGAACCAAAAGCTAATCAACCTCCGGGTCGAAATTCGAAAAGATTTTGTATTTTTAAAATCCCAAAAGAGCTTTCGTTCTTTTTCCACACAAATTTCACTTAGAGTCGCAAAATTTTTGATAAAATCACAAATTCTGCAATAAAGTCGCAAATTTTGCTGTCAAACCATAAAGCCTTAGAATATAAACGTACTTTTTGGCGGAATGTGCGTCTATTTCAGTCGAAAATAGTAATTTATGCAATAAGTTAGGAAAGGAAGGTGTTTTTGTCACTAGGTGTGGAATTTTCACATCGTGTGGCAAAAACGCACTCTTTTTCAACGTGTTTCATAGTTTTATGCAATTTCATTTTTCGCAACGCAAGAGTAGTGACAAAAAACTGTCTTCGCAACTTAAAAGTAGTGACGAAAAAACTGTTGACGCAACTTGACATAGAATAGCTATTTTCATGACAAGGGGAGAAAATAGAAAATTGCTTAACAAGGTTGACGTCTGTGGCCAAAGCAGAGAAAATTGCAACGAGAGTAAAGTTAGTGGTCCAAGCAGAGAAAATTGCAACGAGAGTGAATTTTCTGGCCAGAGCGTAGCGAGGGCCGCAATTCACTCGAGTTGCAATTTTTTCTGCGAGGGCCACAGACTTCAACCGAGTTAAGAATTTGCTATTTTTACCCTAGTTATGAATCAAACTTTTCACATTTGTTAGGCGAAAATTCATATTTACTCCCGAAAAAGATGCACTATTACAATTATTGTAGATAACTTAACACATTTAAGCATATAAAAGACGAATTACACGGAAAACATAGAAAGTAACTCAAAAACACATTCGACTGTGTTGTTTTTCCAAACTCTTATATCTCGAGAAATATTTGCCAGATTAGCTAATGAATTACTTTAGAGTAATTCTGTGATGCTAAACTATGTGCTGGCATTTTGTTTAGCTCGTATCCGTCGTGTCGAAAATTAATTATTTTTTATTTGAAATACTCTTATTGAGTCTTAAAACGCTTATGTTTCTTTGAAATTGTACCAAATTTATGAGCCTTGATAATGTCTACTTAGTAGACGAAACCTGGTTGGCGAATAAAAAGAAATTTGGTACAATTTCAAAGAAACATAAGCGTTTTAAGACTCAATAAGAGTATTTCAAATATTTTCTAATTGTGCCGTATTCCGCGATACCTCCTGTGCAAGAGATTTTCATCAAAATGAAACTAATGCGTAGTCCAAAAGAGTTAATTATTTTTTGTTTACTTTCTTCCAGGCGCGCCGACTTCACGGGGTCATTGGGTGCAAAAGCACCCAATAAATGATGGTCACTATACCTAAAGAACGCACCCTGGAACGTCTGGACACCGCCCTAAGAAAATCATTTTTATACAAAAGTTGTATCTGTGTTCGCAAAAAGCTACAAAATTTTCGCCTGCGGCGCTTACTTGCTCATTTCATCATAATTCATCAACTACGTCACAAGAAAAGAACAATGATTAATAACTAAAAAATGCCTTCGAGACGTTCGTTTTTCAGTAATGAGAAAGAAAAATGAGTCAATTTTACTTGATTTCATAGTATAACCAAAATGTTTCGTAAATAGTCTCATTTTCAATCAAATTTCTTGCGTTGAGCATTTTTTACGGATTTATGTTCGTTTTTTTGACTACCAGATTTGCACTGTACTGTACGGCGCTGTACAAAATTAGAACCTAAAAAAAGCCACATAGAAACATTTGATTTCACGAGACACGAGAAAGATATGCTATAATAATGATAAACTCAAAAAATGTTGGCTCGCTCCGCTCGCGATATACATTTGATTTCACGAGACACCAGAAAGATATGCTATAATAATGATAAACTCAAAAAATTTCCGCTCGCTCCGCTCGCGATATTTTCAGTTGGTGCGAGCCCCCCCTGAGGCCCTGCCCCACCAGTTAATACATGATATATCAGTAAGTGTACAACTTTTGGTTGAGTCTTGCACCCAATGACCAAAATCAAAGTCGGCGCCTCTGCTTTCTTCATCCAAAAAAAAAAAAAAAATCTACCCTCGTCCAAAAATAGTTCTAAAAGCTTTTTGCTTAAAAACTTTCCTCGATGCGTAATTATTTCTTTGTATGTTATTTGGCCATTGTCGGGCCCTGTGCTGGTGTTTTTTTAAATAAATCGGGTAGATCTAATCCGATTTTCAAAAATCTTAATTTTTCCTGAAAGGTAATCGAAAAACTGAATACGGAATTGAATTTGTTCAACATAGGCAAAGAGCTTTCGAAGTTACGGTTGAAAAAATGGTCAAAAATGTGGCATTTTGATGAAACTTTTTGACCGACATCTCTGCGAAATTTTGAATGAAAGATATGGTGGTGAAAATCAGGAAAAATATAGGGAGAATCTGTTGAGTTACTCGTGCTGTAGGGTCTTTAGCGTATTCCCAACTCAAGCTACGCGAAACTACACGATAGTTGATATAGTTCGTGAATATTCCTCTAATAATGCGGTTTTTTGTGTAGTGTTGTAGAGACAGAAGAGCCGAACTTTTTTGTCATGTCTAGCTAAAAAATCGTCTTGTTTTTTTTAAACCTTTTTCTAATTTAAAATTCTTTTGAAAATTTTGAGCCTTCCCTGGAAATATCGAAGCACAAATTCGAAAGGAGAATCCTTCAATTTTTCAAGTTGATCTGACAGTTTTAAAACGAATATTATTCCCCCTCATTCCCCTACGTAATTTCATTATACTCAAGAGTCAAGGCAATATTTATTAAATTTTGTTTTAAGTCTCTTTGCAACATCCGTTCTGTTTGCCCCGTATATTCCGATACGTACTGGTCCCTTGCAAATGTTTCAGTAATAACGAATAGTAAGCTTTGAAACACCATCATTAGTTAAAACACCTTGGCATTTTGCTCATTAAATACAGTGAAGTGTTGTGCAGAAAGTTGGAGTGCAGTGAATTGATGTTGTAGAGGAGTGCAGTGAACTTCTGTGCGGAAAGTTGTAGTGAAAAGCTTTCTTGGAAGAACTCATTGTTTTGAACATAACGGAAAACCAAGCGCGTATTGAAGGATGTAATAGTATATTACAATTGAGGTCATGTAAACAGCCGGTAACATAAGGGTGAAGTTTGGTAATCGTCCTTGTGTTACAGGCTGTTTATATGACCTCACTTGTACTATGCTTTAACGTAGTAGCACTCGGTCGTTGAAACAAACAATTAAACATTAACCATTTTGAAAACAAACAAAAAATAACAAAAATAGTAACTTTTTGAATCGAGTAGCCTTGTTATGCCCTTGCAACTAAGTGTTTGATTTCTAATCGTTGTTCGTCACATGAATCCGTGGGATAATGGTTAGCGTACAAGACGCAGCTATGAATGTGCCAGGTTCAAATCGCGGTATGGAGATAGTTTTTTTTCTTTATAAAAATAAGAAAAGTTCATTCTGGATGAACTGGACCATATATGGCTCATTACGTAGGTTGCATCATTACTGGCTAGCATGTTAAATTGCATCTACATAGCAATGAACCTGCAGCGTATGCTCAACGTACCGTGTGCGTACACGTTAAACATTTTTATTCAAAATACAAATTTTATGAGTTGAAATCCTTTTCTTAAAAATCAATACACAAACACATTAAACTCGACCACAAAACAGATCTGATAATGATTTCTATAAAAACAGTTTCCTGACCATTTACGCTACCAACCCATAAAAATTCAATAAAATTCCTAATGCATCCTGCCGTGCATTCATGTCTTCAACAATAAAAACCAAATCCTTTCAATGAAACATTAGAAGCGATTAATTCTCATTTAGTCTAAAATCTATTTAATCGAAACGATTTGTATCTTTTACACCTTACACCGCATTTTGATAGAAGAACAATTTTGAAAATCGTAGACCACCCAAAATCGCCTCTCTGCTGGAGAGGTCATAAAAACCAATAGTTTGTAATACTATCAACAAAACAACACACACTCAATTTATTGTCACTAAATGTTCGGGACACAACAACATTTTGAGCTATGAAACTCAAAAGGGAACGACACAAAGCCAATGGCAGTAGATTACATTAAGTTTTATATAAAATAACACCGAAATTTCCTTAGATACGACGACGACGGGGTTACCTATTACTATTAATATTTTCTAAATACATTTTTGGGATTTCTCTATGAGGCCAGTTGCCGACATAACTTTTTTCTGTGTCTCTGATGCAATACAAAAGATAAGGACATTTTTGTTTATTTCTATCAAAGAAAAGGCACCACAAAGCTTGCAACGATTAGCCCTAGCAATGATTTTCGAATGTTTGAAAAAAATGTTTTGATTGCATTTGTATGGTAACACGCTGAGGTGTTAGAAGGATTTTCGTTTTTGGAATAATATTTTGATTACAAGGAAAGTGTCTACTAATCTCGAGGAAAATTACGTTCCTAAATACAACTTTAATAACTTTTAATAAATAAACAATTGAACTACAAATTTTATGAAATTAATTCTATTAAAATTATTTACCTTGAAAGAGATTTATTGTACACATGTTTCGCGAGCCTGTACGATTACCTATATTGCTTACGTATATCGCAAGGGGGAACATGAATGCAACGAAACCTCGCTAAATAAGTGATTAGTCCTCACTCAATTCCAATAATATAAACATTCCTCGACAGAGGGACGGACAGATTTTTTGCAGAAACCAAAACGAAAACTGGTTACTGAGGGGCCATTCACAAAGAACCTACGGTAAAATAGCACTTTAGGGGGTGTAAGGGGGGGGGGGAGCATCGATCATGGACCTTTAATACTGAATCTACAAAAAAAAAATTTTTTTTTCCTTCCGTCGTCAGTACGTCGGTCTGTAAACACGATAACTCGAGTAAATGTTGACCAATTTTCAAAATTTTCCACTGAAAGTTAGTAGGGTCGCCTAAATCGTTTTGGCTCTTTTGTGCATAACTCGAGTAAATCTTTCCGATTTTCAAAAATATTTTTTTGTTCGAAAGATCTGAGGCCTCTCCTAAGTGCAATAAGTCGGTTCTATGATCGGCACTCTAGGGCGTCTAAATATAGTCAATTTTTGCGGGACGTTGTTTATCAACGCCACCATACGGAAATGATTTCTGTCATAGCTGGCGCGCTGATCATACCCGTTCCATAGTATTGAGATATACCTGTACCTTGTATTGCTGTTAATAAGAAACTTTTAAAGCATAATTTCAATGAATAGTAACTGGTGCATTTAAAATGTTCAGGACACTGGAAAGGCTAATGACGGAGGTTATTGCATGCCTTTTTTTTGTTTTGCTTGAATCACATCACTCAATTATATACACTAGAAATCAACCTTTGTGGGGCTGATTATTATTAGCACATAATGTTTGTGTTTCCAAATTTTTCTTTTGACAAGTAGAAAGTTTTCTGCATGAGTCGAGGTCGAATACTTCAATTCTACTAGTTAAAGCAAACAATTGTTTGCGATGACGAGTTTGCCGAGCAGAAAAATGTTTCGTATTATTAGATCCTTTAGTATATGTGCTGAAGGACATAAGCTTCGTTTTAAACTATCTATCTCTAAACTAAAAAAGCCGCTAGTCAAATGCACTTTGATTGTGTGCTCGAAATTATTTAATTTAAACGCAATTTTCGTTTAGACATCACAAGCAATTGACAAAAGCTATTCTGAAACCATTTTTAACTGACCTAATTGAATATTTTTTTTTTTGAATTTCAATACCATTGCCACAACAGTAAATTAATATACCAAAACCGTCATCTCTATTGAAAAGAAGACAACAAATTTGTATTTAGAATTACAAACAACTCGCTACCCTCCAATAGAAATGGCAACATTACTTAGTAGTTTCTCTCTATTTCTACCATTCAATTGAATAAAAAATGAGTGAAGCCACACCGAACTAAAGAACCATGTTAATAATGGCCTTGTAATGAATAGAATTTTTGATTGAATTTTCACCCTCGAAAATTAACCGTGACTAAGTTAAAATATATAAATTGTTGTTGCACCAAGGGTGTATGAATTGTTGTATATTTTATTATAATAAACCATCACCGAGAGGGGAAAATTAAATTAAAATGGCTGATGAACTGATACGTGTTATATGAAGCTATAGATGGTAGAATTTGTGAACTTCCACACATTGTGCTGTTTGACGTAACGTTCTGCTGTTTATCTATTTATCTACCAACCCCACGCTTAACATAGCTGAAGAGATTATGTATATCTCAATAGATGATGATCGTGTTACATACTTTTCACAAATTATTTTATTGGGGAACGATATGTGGTGGTTGGTAGTATTAAATGTAGTTAATTTGTTTATGTGCTTGAAGTGAGTGTGGTCTTTTGCAATGAATAAATAATTAGGTTGTACAACTTATATACATACGGAGGGAAATTCGTAACGCTTTCCATAAACAACAGACCCATAAGTTGGAGCTTGTAATGATGCCATATTAGACAGAAGATCAGACAGTTGAGGTCACACGTCTTCAACAAGAATTAGCAAGGTTGTAGGTGACAGGCCCGTAGGTTGAGCGAGCGTAGGCGAAGCACAAAATAAGCATCAAAACTCCGTGTCTTCCTACCACAATTAATTGAATATAAACATATACAAACAAAAGATGTGGCAAA
Organism: Pseudolycoriella hygida; assembly: GCA_029228625.1. Lineage (NCBI taxonomy): Eukaryota > Metazoa > Arthropoda > Insecta > Diptera > Sciaridae > Pseudolycoriella > Pseudolycoriella hygida. Next base: position 151,950,521 of record CM055404.1, on the reverse strand, counting down.
CAGAATTGATGTTGCGAAAAGAACGAAAGAACGTATCTAGGTACATTTTCCCTTAAGTCTTGAGTGTATGAAATTACATCCACATGAAATTGGATTAGGAATTGCTGAAAGGGCAATGTTGAAAGAAGTATCGTTAAGTATTCCAAGGAACGGATTAGCTCAGTTGTAACGTACTGACTTTCCACGAAGAATATCCGGGCTCAATCCTGGTTGGGAAAAATTCTGTATAGGATTTTTCTTCAATGTATAGCATGAAAGTAACGTTCCTAGGCACACCCAAGCTTCATAATTCGGGTAGTTGTGAATTTGGTGCCGCAACGATTCGTACATAGAAGAATGACAAATATGACGTCAACATATTCGATGAATTCTTTGTACAAATATCTGAGTCTGACTTCGGAAGAAGATATAATTAGCACCAGAAGAAATCCTAGGCGTGGTTCGGAATTCACATGTGGTCCAAAAAATTCCTGCCGGTAAAACACATTGAAGGGGCGAACCGGCATTTTAGGCCCTATTAGTTTCCGCCCTAGTACATACATCATAGATGGCAAAGGGTTTGTGTGCAATTTACCACTGACACAGTAAAAACTTCGGTAACGAAATAATCTCTAAGAGAATCCATGTGAGCAGAAGCTCACCAAAAATTGCGGAACTAGTAAATAAAATGATCAAGCCTCTGACGTGGACGTGTTGTAACGGCGGATTATTATATTATTCTTATCTCCAAGTATCCACAAGATCCCCAAAATTTCAAAAATAAAAAAAAAAGTTTTTCACAAAAAAACTTAGAACTGACTTAGAGCACTTAGGAGCGATGCATAAAGTTGTACACAATAAATGCCTATTATAATATTATAATATAAGCAAAAACGTATGGAGAAAAAAAATGTATGTAATATACACTTTCGTCATAACCCCCTCCACCCCTAAGGATGTACTTTATGGATGGTCCCTTAGGAGGTGCAAAAAATTTCCCTCAATTTACTCCACATCATAGCAAAAAAAAAATTTTCAAGTTGGGACCGAGCTATGGCCCTAAGGAGAGGCCTCGGACATGGACATGGAGCGATATCCGTAATAATTACGCAGAGATATAAGTCAAAACATTTCACCAACTTTCGCAAAACCACTTTTATGACCACTTTTTCGAACGTTGCTTCGAAAATTTTTAACCGATTTTGCCGAAATTCAATTCCATACTCAATTTTTCGATTGTCTTTCAGGTTTATGAAAATCTGATTTATGCAGAAAAAAAAACGTTGGGTTCTACCAGAGACTCAGTTTCAGGTCGAACTTCGGCTCGTTACAAACGTCGTTGTAAACGCAATAGACCCTTTTTCGAAGCATTACGTTCTACTACGGGTCCGCCAAAGAGATCTTTTGAAGCGGTAATAACTTGAACAGCTTCTATAAAAACCGGAAAAACCGATTGCCATCTTTTGACAGCCCAATGGAATCTTTATAACTTTTAGATCTAATTTAACTGAAGGTTTTTCTAGTTATTCTACACCTAGGTCAGACACCCGGAACCTAAGCACATACAACATTTGTCATTGGAATACAAAAAACATGACAGTTCGTAAAAGCGACAGCCTTAGTCCTCCTGTAAACGAATTAATTTCATTTATTTTCCGTACAATTCTCCAAAGAACTTAGAAGCTATTTGAAATAAATTGGAATGTCGCTTTGCTCTTAACATTTAACATTACAACGACAGAAAATACCCTTAAAACTCTTAATCAATTTGCAAGGGGGTTTTTGTTCAAAACCAGATATGAATTTTCATTTAAAACTTTAAATGTTTTTCGACGGTTTCAGTCAGTTATCTAGTCACAATTCTGAACAGCGTTCGCTCTTATTTCGTACCCCAGAGACCATTATTAACGTCAATTGAACGAATCATTACAACAGAATCATAAATATAACGAATCTATTCAATTTTAATGTTAAACGCATCTGTAACAACTCTAAATGGTTCCCATGACAATAAATCTATATTTACTTTGACTATCATAACTCATTGTTGATTCTGAAATAAATTTCAATTTCATAAATGGGATTCAGATACAGAACATGGAAAAATATACAAGCCTCTCCTTATTGAACGGAAAAAGAAAAGGGGTGGTTCAGTATATGTTTTTCAAATTCACTGTCACCCGCCTTGGGATAACTTCGTTTTTATTCGAATTTGTTCCGTGCAATCATTTATGAAATTTATTGTGGAAAACGAGTACAACAAAAGGAAAAGTACAGCACTATCAGCAGGATTGAAATCCGCTGAAAGTTAGGTTTGTAACCGTTAAGCCGCCACAGCAATCATGTTAAGGACTCGTTCGGTCAATGTCAACATTTTTGAGAAAGATACACATAGAAAAGTTCTATTGCGCCTACTAAAGATATTATACCAGTTTGCATTAAAAGGTACACAAGTACATTTTGCGCTGTGATGCTTCATTTTGTGATGGAGTGTTTAAGGAAACTTACAAAAGCTTTGAGTTTTTAAATTTTTTCTGTTAGTGCCTTGACACGTTCAGGGAATGCAATTTGCAATATCGGTATTATCATCGATATCAATATCGGAAAAACCCAATATCGATTACAGGTATTTGCCTAAAAATATCGATGTTACTATCGAAAAAATTTTATGTATCTACATTTCTGTAATAAGTCAGAAGTCTGGCAAAGTGACCTAAATCATAATACTAGTATACTTGCTTGGTTTCAGTCATTTATGAAAATTGGTTACGAGTAAACATGTTTTTGATTTCAAAACTTTACGTCCACAATCAGTTCTTTGCTGAAAGTTTCTATATAAAATACTTTAGTAGACTAAAGCTCTAACCCGGCAAAAAGTTTAAAATTTGCTTCGTATCATGCGTACATGCGTATCGTTAGATCCACGTCAACTACATAAACCCTCCTATCGGAGATAACACTCAACAGATTTCCGAAAACTGAGATCTTGCTCACAATTTGCGTGGTGTACTTTTTACCCACCGAGAAATACTTTTTTCATATAACTCCGGCCCGTCCGATCGTCAGAATTTGCTCGTCTTTGAAAGTCAAATCGCATAAAACAAACTCCATTTGTAAGGCAAAATTCTCCTACAGTCATAAAAAAAATGAAATGGCGATACACAAAGTGTCATGAAATTTACAAAACCAAAAGCTGCGCTACCATCTATCAAAAATCATTTTTAGATCCTCGGACGACCGTAGTATCTTAGTTGATTTCTGGGACCTATAGTTTCATGAGAAATTGAGTTCCCCTTGACGTCTACTGCAGCAAATCAAAAATTAATTTTTGGATCTCAAGCATAGACGTGGAGATTAGAGGTTAACGGGCGGACCTTTTCGTGATGCCCGTGAGCCCGTGCTCGCCGGATTCTCAAAACTTTGTTTACGTGATGAGTTCTGGAACCAAGATTCCAATGGGTAAATTGTTCCATTGGACATCCTTTTAAACACTTCAATAATTGATTTTTCGGCCATCGGTTGACCCCAGGTTAGATCTGGACGATTGTCAAAAATATTTCACTCGTAGTCCAAAACTTTAGGTGTGCAGTGAGGTGCACCAATGTGCAGTGAGGTGCACCAAAGTGCAGTGACGTGCACCAAAGTGCAGTGAGGGGCAGCAAGATGTAGTGAGGTGCACCAAGGTGTAGTGAGGTGCTCCAAGGTGCGGTGAGGTGCAGTGTATTTTGGGTTTCATATTATAGATTACGTATTTGCTTCCAAATTAGAGTGTGCAATATTACCTGTTGAAACTATTTAAGTACGGATATTGCGGATATTCTAAGACGGTCTCCTTAATTTCTTTGTTGACTTTTAAACGGCATATGACAAAGTCCTTAGGCTTAAACTCCATGGTGGCGGTATTTGATTACGTAATATGTCTTATCCATCTGTCTAAAATGACATACTCACATGTGAGAGCTAGCGTTAGAGTCCGTAACAAACTGTCTAAAATTTTTGAAGCTCTGGAAGGACTGAGATAGGCCGACGGACTGGCAGTGCAAAAAATACCAAGTTCATGACGACTTCAGTGTCAGGTGACCAACAAACCACACGATAGATGTGAACGGAAAGCCCTTCGATACTGTCGACAGCTTTATTTAAGTTTTATCACTGGTGTCGTAGTGCTAATAGCATCGGATAGAAGGATAACGCTTAAGGAGTTACTACAGTCTTCAAAAACTCTTTCGGTCGAAAACGCTCGACAGCAACATTAACTGTTGTAGCATATGGATCGGAAGTTTGGTGCATTACACAAGGAGACGAACAAACACTTTCGGAGTTTGAAAGAAATTCTGATTTTATTTCACAATACGATATTGCATTCCCTGCACGTATATGTGGTATATGTATGCAAAGTAAGTGCAATATCAAACAAAACAAAAATTGTTTGTTCAAAGTTATAGGAAGTACAAGATTGCGATATTTGAACCCGTGCAAAGAACAAATGTTCTATACGTTTACCACAAGACATTTTATTGTAACTTGGGGTAGATCGAAGTGGGAGTGAGAGGGATGCATTTAATATCGTCTGGAGATAACGAATCAACCAAAAAAGTTTCCGTCCTTCTCTTTTCCTGAAAAGTACATATTTATATCCTATGATTCAAGTTCAAAGATGAGCAAAATCGGTAAAGTGGTTCCGGAGGTATGGTCGAAAAGGTGACCAAAAAGACGGTTTGTCGAGGGTCGGTTAAAATTTTTTGGAAATATCTCTGCAAGTATAGCACGGAAATTGTTCATTTTGGTTTCAAATGAAAGCATTTGATCCCAATAAACTGGAATTTCGTTTTTTTGTGGAAATCGGGTCAGTGGTCTGGGCATTGGGACCAACGGAAAAGACGAAATTGAGTTTCTAGGCCATGTACAAAAGCAGATGTATTTTCGTCTATATTTGCTTAACTATGCAACATGGAGATCTACTGTCAAAGGCAAACAGAGAATAAAGATTTAGAGAACATTTGTTTTAGGGTTTTAAGAAAAAATGGCCCAATCCTAGTATATTACCACTTATACAATTGGTAGGGATGCCTCGCATCTCTAGAACTATGGCAGTTAGAAAGTTGCTTCCAAATTGTAGGGAATAAAATATCAGAGAGCAAGTGTTTCAGGGCTTTAGCGAAAATGGCTTAATCCTGGGATATGGTCACTTCTAGAATTGGGAAGGATGACCCATATCTCTAGAACTATGGCAGTTAGCCGCATTTTAGAGAAAGTAGTTTCAGGATTTTTTGGAGAAACTACGTCGGTTATATTTGTGATATGGTGTTCTCGGCCAACGAGATCAATGGTTTTAGATGTCATAAGAAGTACTTTGGTGGGGCCTTTGACATTACTTTGGATAATTTCTGTATACGTACGGGTCTTTCCTTATGTTCGTGCAGTATATTCACAAATCGAATGATCAGTAGAAATCTTGAGTTTACGTACGATCCTTTCACAGCAATCAACAACAGGCATCACAACTGAAATTACTTCTGTTAGTCAGTGGGACTATTGGTGTATGTTTTTAATCTGAGCTCTTTGTCTTCCGCTGAAGGCCATTATGATAACACACTGGTCTGTCTGGTCTTTTAAATAAATTAACGAGTCAATTCAACTTCGGTCAATCTCTTTGCACTTTACGACGGCAATTTCGTATGAAATTAATTGTTGAATTAAGACTTACGAAATAATAAGAAACATTTGAAAATGCCGAAAAGACGAAATTTTGTATTCAACTCACATTTCGGTATTACACAGAAATATTTCAACAAATTTTTCATTCGAGAGAGCCAAATGGATAAAATTACTGAATAAAATCATTAATATCAGAGCTTGGGTTGTAGCTCCTAATCAATCCAATAAATCTTAATCGTTTCAAAAAAAAAAAAAGTTAAAAACACTAAGCCAGAGAACATGTGGGAACGAATTTATAGAATTTATAAGATTGTCTTACCACAGAGAGTGTGTTGTTCGTTATCTTTACGGTGGATATTTTGGAACCATTTTTATTACCACCGAATGATTTTAAAACAGAATTACATCCAACCGAAATGACTCCTTCCATTTTCCATTATATTTTTATGAAATTTATGTCCCTGTCAACGAGTATTTGGACATAAATTTATTTATTTTTTGTCTTCGTTCACTTTTTATGTTTAAGGTAAAAAAGATGAACTCAACAAAATGTTATTTATTTATTTATTTTTGATACAAACAGTGGTCTGTAAAGAGATACTTGTACACTTTTTTGTTAATTTAATTTACGCGAGTATCAATTTCACGGCATGGTTCAGATTCTGTTTTCAGTATTAAGACGCTAATGATTTTCGATGAGAATGTTTATTTATTTACTCATTTTTTTCAGCTCTTTCACGCTAAAAAGAATTTAAGTAATATGTTCGCGTCGTGAACAACATTATTTATGATTCGTGTTTTAATTTTATTTTCGTTCAATGAAACAGAAATCCATTAATTTTCGAAGTAAATAATTTTCTTAGAAATTTCGTTCGAGAATTATTTATCGAACAATGTGAGGCTAAACTGAAAAAAACCGCATTATCCCAACGAAAAGCATGTTTAAAAGAATAATAAAAGCGTCGACAGTTAGAAACACATGCTGCCAGAATTTTTATATTTTTGTGTTAACAATCTGAAAACCTGACATATCACAATAAATAAACTACATCACAGCCACAAAATGTACAAAACTATAGGAAAAGTAGAAAAAAAAAGTTTTCTGTCCGCAATATGTTGTTGATGGGTTGTAATATCTAATAACGAATTTCCATCCACCAGTGCCCATAACACGTATGTATAGTGCACGCTGTTACATAATACTCTACATAAAATATGTGGTTGCAAATTGCCAAAAATTGTGTTTGTTACGCCCTTTCCGTTCAATTCTTTACTTAACAATTTATTTCTAAAAAGAGAATGTTATTTTGCCATAAGTAGGGATCGTTTATTTGTATGATTTATTGGCAAATTTGTTCCAATTTTATGTAAACTTAATCCGAGAGAATGCGGTGCAGTTTATTTTGCTGACTGCAATGCATTTCAATTCTATGAGGATTTCGTTATTTGAATAGGAAGATGGAAAATTTTATGGAGCTGTGCTATGTCGAAAGGTGTTTTATGCTGGCATGTTATCCTTTGACTGTGTTTACCATAAAGTCTAGTGTAGAAAGTGTTCAAATTGAAGGTCCCACTTCATATCTCCGAATTCCTGCAATATTTCTTTTCCAAACAAGGATCTTTTCGATTAATGGAACAAAATCCAGAACGATCCATGTTGTGGCCGACCTAAGTATGAAAGGCGTGACACTGAAAAGTCTTAGTATCTGAGCAATTTCAAGCCACTTAAGTCAACTTTGAGAGGCTTGTCGGCCGGCGGCTCATGTCTATTCTTTACTAATATTTATTTAACTTTGATTGGACCTGTAAGAAGTACAAAGGTCCTATATGTTTACAACAAACAATTTTATTGCATAGGGTATATCGAAGCGGAAGCTAGGGGTACGCATTTATTAGCGTCTAGATATGACGAATCGAAAAAAAAATGTCTGTTCGACCGTCTCCACTTTTTTTCGAAACGGATCAACCGATCACCCCAAACCCCTTTTTTCTATCAAATGATTGAAGTTCAAAGATGAGCAAAATCGGTCAAGTAGTCCCGGAGATATGGTCGAAGAAGTGTCCAAAAACGTGAAACTTTTTCGGAAACATCTCAGCAAGTTCAGCACGGAAGTGGTTTGGGCACTGGGACATATGGAATGAACGATATTCAGTTTTTCGGCCATATACGAAAGCAGGTGGTTTTTCGTCTATATTTGCTCAACCATGCAATATGGAGCGATGGCAAAGTTGCAGAGAATAACCTTTTAGAGAACACGTGTTTCAGAGCTTTAGGGAAAAATGACGCAATCCTGGGATATGATCACTTCTAGAATTGGGAAAGATGACTCATATCTCTAGAACTATGGCAGTTAGAAAGTTGCTGAGAATTACATTTTATAGAGAAAGCAGTTTCAGGATTTTTTGGAAAAACTATTCTAAATTCTAAATTCCTCCGTCAAATAATGATTCAATGGTTGCACAATGTTCTTACCAATCAGCCATCACTGCTTGTCAATTACATGGAAATTCCCAGAAAAGAGATGTCTATTTCTCGACATCAGTTAGACGGAAAAAGCCATTTTTGTGCCATGAAATGATACGGTGTCAATTTATCCAAAACTCTGAAATGTTTCTTCTACAACTCGATTTCTGGCTTATTAAAATTTCATTGCGGCATTGTAAATACACTCGAAGTTCTTGTTACAACATAGTTTTAAGTCCACAATCTTACTAAATCTAATTCTTGACAATCGTTTTGTGGATTTTTCTTGTTCGTTTACCACCGTGTCGTCTGTGTATACATAAACATATAAATGTTGTTCTAAACTTGGAAAGCATCAGCCTGAGCATATAGTGAAATATAATGTACAATTTAACAGTGCAAAACAATGTTTTTAAATTGTAAAAAGAGATAAACCATTAGCGAGAACTCATATAATAGAGATTGCTGTGTACCATTGCCATATATTTAACACTTCAAGAAGAAATTGTTTTTCGTTGCCGTTTTTCTTTCTATGCATCGAGAACGAGGACTGTCTTGGTTTTTCAAATGCCGCATTTCATTTATTTGTTCCATTGTAGTACATGTTTACATGACAACATCGAATTATTGCAACATGTTTTTATGTTTCGTTAAAAAATTTTATATTTAGTCCCGGGCGAAGGGTAGGGGCCAATGCGTTGAAATGAATGTAAATGTGAGGTACAAGGGTCTTTAGAATCTCCGATCGAGGTATCAGAATCTGAGATCCAGGCGTTTGCATCCGAGATTCAACCAGTTCGACATTTGATTTGAACATCTGAGATATGCTCTTGCTGACGCCAATATTTAGCGTTTAATGACTTTTTTATACAAATTCAAGAAATTCCAAAACCAGCGCATTAAACTTATGGATCGTTCATAAATTACGTAACGCTTTTTCAGTGCTGCCATAGATTTCAAACCGTTATATTTCAACAAGAAAGCATTTTTCTCTGTCGAATGTGTGACCCACCCCTAAATACACCCATAAATGGGAGGATAGAGCAAACTTTCGGCTTTAAAAAAATACTTACTCTAAACGATTTTAAATTGATGACAGCATTTTCGGACTAAAAAACAATGACACTTTAGTTACGAAAAACCTCAAGATAACTGAGAATTTTCACTTTCTAACCAAATTGTAGAACAATCGATGATATGTACAATATATAATGTCATCAGCAAGACTGTTTAAACGATTGGAACAATTTTTTGCGTTTCGTTTTATTCCAAGAAACAAAACGAAGCGAAACAAAAAAAAAAAAACGATTTTTTCTGTTTTGGAATGGAATTGTTCGAATCCTGGGATGATTACGAAGTTTGCGTCACTGCAACACGGTAAATAATGATGTAATAATAAATGGTGGAACTTAACGAAAGAAGCGAAAGAAAAGTTTCAATAATTCTTGTATCCGCCAGAGGGCTTCAACCATTCTAAATGAGAACGTCATCTTTTGAAAACTTATAGTACTAAGGGCCCCTTTTCTCCCCCTTTACGCAAAAATACATGGAAAAATTCACGTTTTTTTCAAACGCCCCGTTCCTCCAAAAAAGCGTGCGCACTATTTGAATGGCCCCTAATGTTCTTGAACAAATTTTCCTGATTTTCGCATCGAGTTCGAAATTTTGTTACGATTTTTAAACCATGAGGAAAAAGACGAAAAGGATTTTGCAGATAGACAGAACCTCCAGCCGAACTTTATCGAAACTTCCACTGGCTAGATATAACCTATGATATAACTGGAAATGTAGACAAATTGTTAAAGAGCAAGAGAGTTGTTTGAAATTTTATATTTTAAGATATTGTAACCTAATTATCTTATGTGATACATAGTTTATACAACAGTGAGCCAAATGTCCAGTAAAATCACACAGTTTTGTATTTTTTTTACTTTCGCCCCTTATAATCACAAGCGTTTTCCGAGTGACACTCACAGGATTTCGCCATATTTTGTATTATGTGTACGGGTCAGACGTATCTTGTTACTATTTTAATGTTCAAATGGTTGAGCTTTATTTGGATTATAATGGATATATTTTCTCTTTTGTTTGATCTAATATTTAAATAGTAATCGTTTAGACGATTATTGGGTGTGGAAGTTTTCTAATAAATTTCAGTTAAAATGTCAGATTTATCAGTAACTAAGATTTATAAAGCTTTTCTTTCGATTATCGTTTACTTTGGCCGCTCGTTTCTTATTTTACATTTAAATAAATAAGCCATTAAAACAACCAATAAATACGAAGCCCAAATATTTGTTCAAATGAAATTTAAAGATTATTTATCATAATTCTGTTATTTTTCGATTTTTCTGGCCCAATGTCGTACCATTGACTTAAAACCAATCGAACACTAAAAAGAATTCATCGTTGCTATAATGACGAAGATAAAAATTGAAAATATCTTATGGTTCTTTGATTATTTTTAAAAACATTAATAGTGGACCACTCTCTGCGCGGTATCGGCATTAATTTTCTTGACTTTACATCCAAATTGTTATATACGTATACTAACCGAAACTAATCATCGTTTTAAAGCGTAAACCGCATTTTAATGATGGCTGCTCTACGGGCTGCAACCATTTACTTCAAGTTTTTTTATTCTAAATTTCTTCTTTTTTTATTATTTTTGGAATTGTTGTTGCTGTTGTAGCTCTTAATAATGTACCACATCATTTATGTGTATATTCCGTATTTTAATGCTACGTTTTCGTTCCAACCTATCCCATTTAATTTAAATTTAGCCATAGGTCCAGACAATTTAATGTTCAATCTGAGAAAGGATAGGTCTCGTTTGAAACAACTTTTTGATAATGCCTTTCTTAGTGGGATATCTACATTAGGCTATTAATTTACTTTTCGTTTGGGGTCTGAATGAAAGATGAATGGTAATAACTTTGTTGTATATAAACAGTCAAATCTCTATGTAACGAACTGGGAACACTTTATTAAGACTTTGTTTTGAAAAAAGATACAAAATACAAAAACGACTCAAAATATGTTAACGAATGCGTTATTTTGAACCGAAATTTTAGTTTTTCGTTAAACAAAAAAAAATCAGTTTTGGAAGCATGTGAATTATAAGGGATAGGGTGGGTAAACGATAACTGTATTGGAATAATGATCAATTGTCGTGCCATATATTTTACTTGCTTCAGATGGGTAATGGCGTCATAACTGGTGTCTCAGTAAACTTCCTACGAGTCAAAACAAAAGTTTTAAAGTAGGCAAAAAATATGCTATTATCCCATAGCGACTCAGGAAGTGAACATAAATTATCCACCACTTTTACATAACGCAAATCATTTACACGGAGAAAGTATTTTGGTGCATGTGTAAGACTTGTGTAACTTGATGTAAAAATTGGGGACATGTGATAATCATGAAGCACTTAATTTTACATAACAATACATAATTTACTTAAAATTAACATCATTCTCCATAGATTTTACATCAGGGTTCTCAAATTCTAAAAAAGTAGAGCTACAAACAGCGAGACTAGTATCATTATTATTCATGGGTTGTTAAGCCAGGTTATTATTATCATAAATTTCACATCGATGTTACATAAATTCCGCATCGATGTTACATAAATTTCACATCATTCTTACATTAATTTCACAAAAGCTTACACTAATTGTACATTAATTTTTGCTTTTCGAAAATGTGCATTTTGAAATATACCCAAATACCTTACCGATTCCTCAAACAGATGTCCCCCTACAACCTCCGAATGTTCCAAAAAAGAAACTGGATTCAAAATATTTGATTGACATTTGGCATTGACCATGCACTATCATATCAAAACCTTACATACAAAACATAAACATACAGTTTTATATTAAGTAAATCCAATGTTTGCCTTAGAAACGTGAAAAGCTTTTTATACTTTTGGTATGTTGATGTGTAGACTACACCCCTCGTTGTGTCGGTGACTGGATTGCTGCTAAGATCTGATTGACTGACATAATAAAATCATTGCAGCTGCAGAGGCTAGTATTTTTATTTATGTTATGAATAATCAAAAGAAGATTAATTCCCATGACTCAATATGAGGTCTTTCCCACTCTTACAATATTTTCCAAAAATTAATTGAAGTTTATTCCACAAACTATCACTTAATCAATACCTACAAATACGTTTCAAACAATAACGTACAATAACGTTATTCCCATGCCATTTATAACAGGCAATCAAAGTTTATATATATAAATAAATTCAAAGCAATTGATTAATTTCTATCCAACAAATTGTTATTATTATTTTATTGAAACGAACCGAATTCGAATGATGAAGCGAGTGCTTATCGTTGAAAATAATGTCTTGACTTGAGTTCATAAATTCATTTACGTGAGGTACGCCGCATGTATTACCAATAGGGTTGTATTCGCTAACCAACTTTTTTTTCCTTAAAGGCAATTGAACTATCTGGTTGAATCTGGATACGGCCCAAGGACCAATGAGCTAGGGCCGTTTAAGTGGTTTTTGATCTTTTGTACATAACTCGAGCAAATTTTTTCCAATTTTCATAACTTTTTTTTGTTTGAAAAGTCTGGGCATTTACGGTACAATTATCTGAAAAACTAACATAGCAGTCGTTTGTGTGAACTTGAAACTGAAATCAAATGTAGAGCTACATATAGGTGTTTTCCAAAAAAAAAATTCGTGTTAGAGAATAATAGTGGATATATAGATCATTCTGGAACAATTGCTTCTTCTAGCTATAGTTTTGTTTTCGTTAATATTCATAAATCAATAATAATTAGTCAGT
>CM055404.1:151915711-151937110 GCA_029228625.1 Pseudolycoriella hygida | reverse complement strand
GGGAAAAACGTTTTCATTCTGATCGGAAACTAAAAAAAATAGGTTTTCATATTACTGCCATGTCCTCTTAGCGTGACGTGACGACCGGGGAGGGGGGTATGAGGCTGGCGTGACATTAGCGTGACAAGGGGGTACGAAAAAAGCGTGACATTCTTTATGAACGGTCCCTAACTGCATTTAATAAATAGTTCACAAAATACCGTATATATATCTACAATGCAATTTCGTTACTATATGCAATGCAATTTCGTCACTACATTTGAGATAAAATAAACGTTTGCACTAAAATTTTCTCATCTTGTCAGCTCTAAATATTTTTGGTTTCTTTGTAGAACATTCAAAGCATTCAAATGATTTCAGGTCAATCAGGTCAGGTTCAGGTCAGTTTAGGTTTGACCTGATATAATCAATAGGTTTCAGCTCACAGGTCCAACCTGAACCGACCCATTCCGATCCTCACGTCCCATACCAAAGGTTTCCCCTTCGGCGGGATTAAGGTTAAGCCATCTGGACGCTTTCCATCGGTTCTCAATGAGCCGGGAGGTTTCAAAGTGGATGGCACATTAATATGCATAAAAGGTTCAGATCTGAATGCCTACTGTTGGGAACTTGTCAGAAACGAGCTACGTCTTTAGGTAGGGAGAAGCATAGTTTATTGATGATGAGTTGATGAGATCCCAATTCCTTTGCGAATCCAGGTCCTTGGGCAAGTTCAAAAAATTGAAAGACTGCCAAGCGATTTTTACCTTTTCATATATCTGGGGAAACTGTAGCCCATGGAGCGGACGAAATTCAGTCAACTCGACCATATGCGATAGGATAGGAAGTGAACTATTTAGTTAAGTATGAGATAGAGATTTACTACCAAAGACAAAGTTCTGGGGAATTAAATATTAGCGAAGACGTATTTTAGGGCTTTGTAGATAGTACGGTGAATTTCGCACACAATCAATATTGAGTGTGCGAAATTCTCCCTATGAAGGGAAGTTCGCACCTGTGCGAAATTCTTAGCTTAGGTGGGAGTTTCGCACAAGTTAAATTCCAAGTAGCAATTCTATGAAATCAGAGTAAAATTCAAGAAATGATGTGCAAAATAGAGAATTGGTGTGCGAAATATAGAATTGGTGTTGGAACTACATATGTGTATTATACACACCAATTCTATAGTTGGCACACCAACACCAACTGTATAGTTCAAACACCTATTCCAGATTCTTTAGCTCACCTATATTGGCCATGTGGTGCTGCATTATGCAAACTATTAACTGTATGTTCTTATGCGGTATTCAGTTTTTCCATTGATTATCAGGAATCTCTAAATGAATTGTTCGTCAATGACATAGAAAAACTGTATGTTAATGACATTAGTATTGCCGACAAAATAAGTAACTGAAATTCAACGACAACGATAAATTTGAGAAACCTCTCCGAAAATTTGTTTATTTCTTCAAGCCGACAAAACCACTGGACGGCTGGCGGCGGCTGTTCAGAAATTTTCAACATCATCACAGTATGGACTATCACTGCGACCATAAAACGAATTTATGAAATCGCTGGCGGAGCATACACTCTTTTAAACTAATTCATCTTCTCGGGATCTTTCTGACTCAAAATAACCAAACTTCCCTAAACATTTCATTTTGATATCGGCCGGAATCATTTTTTTGTTCGAAATTCAATTTGTTACAATTTTGACAATTTTTTTAGTTTCTCGAATTGAGGCCTAATTCGCTTCGGATCTCATCCGATTAATATTAAAGCTTTTCTCCGCGCCCTTTCATACATTTCCGAACACCGCTACTCCACACTAGCAAAATAAAACTGAGAGGTAATCTACTATTTTATACTTCCTTCATAAAAAGCGTTACTTCGACAAGAGAAAATGGAAATTTTATTTTGTTTGTGACTTCATATAAGTATGCAATAGCCACCAGGGATTCAATGCATTGATCTAAAATTAATAATAGCATTAAAGCCGAAGAATATAAATAAAATAATAATACCGAAAGGTCGACAAGTTTATCTCGACTGATAATCGTTCACACACAAAACGATCGAATCGTTTAGCCATGGATCTGTTTATTACTGGTGCAGTGTTTATTTACATAATACGCCATATTGTTTGTGAACAAATATATATCCATATACACTGGGTGTACTAATATCACTACATGTGGAAACGATGTTATAAAAACAATCAAAATATATACAAGAAAATCGAACAAAACAAACGTTATCACGTGAACAATAAATCAATTTCAGTTTATTATTCGTATGTTGAAAAAGTGTACTGGAGAATTGAGAGCGTAACAATAAAGAGTTTAATTGTTAAGGTAATATCATGAATCCATCTTTCTAGGTTTAGCTGTGCTTTTCAATTCGCTACGCTGTAGCAGTAACAGCAAGCACACAATTTGAACCAAAGGATTCTTTTCAAGGGTGGACATTACGAACCATATTCTTGATTTGCATAGAATTTCATTCTTCTTTTTCAGTTGACATCTATTGGTGATCGTGACGTTAATCAGACTCACTAGTTCATCCTTTTTGTTGGCGTTTTAAAATTTTACTTTTCCTTATGGAACATATTACAGGCAAGATTTTGGCGGCAGCGAAATGTGTTTTTGCTGATTCCAGGTGGTGGCGAAAATCGGCACAAGGAATGGTAGCGGGCGGGCGGGAATTGCGTTTCGGCGTACGCTAAATCAATTTTCGGCGGCGACGGCGCACTGTTTGACACATTTTAGACCCCTATGAAGAACGACGTTTGTAACAGCCGAGACCCGGGAATTTTTCGTTTTAAGAGCAATATGCAAAAAATTTTGACCGTCTGACTCGAACGATTTTCAAAATCTTTTTTTTTCGAAGAATCTTTTATGGGATCGAATTTAGGCATTATCGGGTCAAGGGACCGGACGTCGAGCTAGGGCCGGTTAAGTGGCGTTGTGTTGAATATCAATGAATTCCCATCATTTTCTACAATTTCTCAAAATCGTAAGCATTTTCACTATATGAAGTATCGAAACCTTTGCCTAGCATCGTTTAAATTTTCTTGTATTTTTAATTTAACTTATAAATCTCACCATTGCATTGATTATATACTTTGAGTGAACTGATTTCGATTGTTTAGGTTGGAGTTTTGTATGTATACGTTCGCTGAGGCAAAGTTTATGTGGAATAAATTGCGTTTAATGTTGGCATAACTTTATTATTTATTATAGATCGAGGATATCACGTTTAACGAATTGAAATGGAAAAAAATGTAATAATTAACATTACCAGCTACGGCTACGGCTGTCGACCAATTAAATAGTTTCCACGGCATTACAACACAAGTAGTCAAACTGACGCATGAACGCAGCTCACAATTTAATTTATAATTAAAATGATTGATGGTTTCCTTTAATAAACACCTCTAAGATACCGATACGTTTATATATTTTTTTCATTCGGTAGAATATTTTAATTCCAGTCAATCGTACAAGAAACATTAAATTCTTTATTTGAAAAGCGAAATCCCATTCAAAGTCACACAAATGCACATCGCAGAGAGTTTTTTTTCCATCAACGAAGACCACAAGCTAAGAAAATCAAATAAACACCGACACTCAATTTTTTTACGTGACAATAGGCTTAAATATGTTTTTTGTCGAGTTGCTGGTGTAACAATCATGGAAATGGAGTAATACCTATCATACCTACAATTGCGGTAAAATATCAAAAAAACTGACTTCGTTTTGTGTATCTCTTTATCCCGTTGAGCCAGGACAAATAACGAAAAAAAAACTGTGTCGCAAAGAGACAATGTTTTCATTTTTCTGATTTAAAAAACAGGAATTATCTTCTATCCTTGTTGTTGACTTTTTCATTTTCTTATTTTAACAATAGCCTTAGAAGGTAACATAAATAATTGACGGTTTGAGAAGAACATAGTTACGACAATATATTTATCAACAAAAAAATATTGTGACAGGTATTGTGTTCAGGTTGACTGTAGAAATCGTGAGAAAAGTCAGTTCCAGGTAATTGCATTTTGTTAATCATTTAATATATACGCCTTTTACCATTTCGTCCTTGACCGAAGTATGAAATTCTATATTTGCGAAATTAGTTCCTGCCGAGAGCATGAAGATAGAAATTCATGCTTTCTGCTTTTCAGTTGTTCTTCGTCAATGTGAAGGTTGATCGATAACGTTTTCGGTTAAATATCCATCACAACATATACCAAATGCTACGTTTGAGTTTAAGAAACCGCCTTTAACTCCTCTCTGTGTATCCATCTGGGTGTCTATCAATTTCAATTTTGATTTTTATAGTAAATGAAGTAATGATCACTAAAAATGAAGAATTGATCACTAAAAAATAAGAAAAATGTATGCTATGTCATTAGTTATGTTAGCGATCACTTTTCTTATTTTTTAGTGATCAATCTTTTATTTATAGCGGTCAAGTCTTCATTTTTAGTGATCAATTCTTTATTTAGAGTGGTTAATTGAATTTCACCGCTGTAAATAAAGGATTGATCACTAAACTTAATTCTTATTTTAGAATTGCAGAACAAATGCGCACAATCGTTAATTAGACCGAATGTTTATCCTTTTCCTAAAATTTTTAGGTCAGTTTAAGTTCACATTAAATAGAACCAGAACGAAAATCAAAAATCTTGAAAATCAAAATCATTGTAAGCATCACGAAAAAAAGCGTGATGCTCACGATTTTACGCATCAAATCATAAAAAATCATGATTTTCGTCAGTTTCACCAAAAACAAAAATTTAACCAATAAAAAGAAAAAATCATTTTTTGATGATTGATCCTTCCTCAAGTCCATGAAACTACTGGATCTTGAATCTCAGCCTTCAGAAAGTTGCAACAAGTGGAAGACCGCATTTTTGGCTAGGAAACCTGGGATCAAAAAAAAAAACGATATAAGGCAACGTTAAATCCTTGGAAAAACTTGACACCAGGCTGCGTACTTCATCATAACTCGACGGCACAGAGTAGGCAGCCTGGTGCCAAAAATCAAAGCATATCACTATGACGGCATTGACGAATGATTCACAACGCATCAATTTTTATCTTGGCACCAGGCTGGCTTCTGGAGCTCTGCTTGTTTAAATGTAGATGACAGCGGTATCCCGGTGTCAAGATGAAAATTGGTGTATTGTGAAGCATTATTCAACGCCGTCATAACGATATTCTTTAATTTTTGGCACCAGGCTGCCTTCTTTTTCATTGTTCAAAGTCACATAGAGCGCAGCCTGCTGCCAAATCAAAAAGTATTTACTAGTTCCACAATTTTTTGTGAGCTTTTGCTTCTTTCGTTACCGACGTTTTTACTGTGTCAGTGGTAAATTGCACACAAACCTAGTGCCATTTATGATGTACTAGGGCGGAAACTAGTAGGGCTTAGAATGCCGGTTTGCCCCATAAATGTATTTTACCGGGAGGAATTTTTTGGACCACATGCCTAACGTGAATTCCGAACCACGCCTAACGGTAGCCAGCATCTTATCATTAGGATTTCTTCTGGTGCTATTTATATCTCCGTCCAAAGACGAACTTAGATATTTGTAGACAGAATTCATCGAATATGGGTGATGTCATGTTTGTCATTCTTCTATGTACGAATCGTTGCGACGCCAAATTCAGAACTACCCAAATTATGAAACCTGGGTGTGCCTAGGAACGTTACTTTCATGCTATACATTGAGGAAAAGTCCTATACAGAATTTGTCCCCACCAGGATTGAACCCGGATATTCTTATGGCAAAGCCAGTACGTTACAACTGAGCTAACCCGTAGTACTGGATACTATCTAGTATCTTCAAATATCATTTTTTGGCACCAGCTTGGGGAAGGCACTTGACTACTGCAACATCACCTTAAACATACTTCCATAGAATATAGATACTCAGGACTGAGCTAAGTCAGGAGAGGCCTCGAAACCATACATCAACAGACAAAAATGTTTCCTCTTATTTCATATACAATACAGCAACAAAAAATCTCATCATTAAAAAAAATTCATGAAAAACAACCAACTATCGTGAAGGGTCGCGTAGTGTTAGTTAAGTCCAAACTATGGACCCTGCAGCCCGAACGAATCAACAGACAGATTTTGATGGTTACCTGAGGTACATAGCTTTCGGTCAAGGGAATAAAGAGCGATATCTGTGCTCATTTCGCGGAGATATAAGCGAAAAAGTTTCACAGACCCTCACAAAACCACGTTTATGGCAACTTTTTCGACCGTATCGAAAGTTTTTGACCGCTTTGCCCAAGTTCAATCACATAATCAGTTTTTCGACTGCATTTCAGGGTGTAACATGTTTTGTGAAAATCGGTCAAACTTTACTCGAACTAATACAAAAACACATAGGGTTCTTGTAAAAGATTTACTGGAGTGGTGTACAAAAGACCAAAAACTACTCAAGCGGCCCGCAATATCCCTTATTTTCACATTGATATGAGAGAAACATTAATATTTTGAAGCTGACCAATAAAAAAAGGAATAATTTGACGGAAAAAGGGGGCCTTTTATAAGGATTTTGGACACGGGGGGAGGGTTTTTCATTGATGAGGCGCAAATTTTCTATTGAGAGCGCCCACAAGTTTTCTATTAAATGTTCCAATGTTTTCAATAAGTAACGGGTGTCTTTTGTGAGCATACACGTAGCTAGGACGAATACACAGTATGTGCCCATAATCTAAATAATGAAATTTATATAAATTTAGGTATCTAGAGAGAAGAGGGGGGAGAGGGTTTGTAAAAAAAATGTAATGAGGAAATTATGTACAATAATTCTTTAAAATTTGTAATTATTTTCACCTTTTTATTTTATCTTGTTAGTTTCGCACTCTAAGTTTTTCTTTTAAATAATTTAGGTTTAATTTGTGATTTTCGGTGGAGATGTAAGTTGTAAAAAATGTTCTTAAAGTTGCGAAAAATTGAAGCATGAACGTGCCGTGTTATTCTTTGTTCTTTTTTAATGTACTTTACCTCGTGCTTTACAGTTAAAGTGCCGCAGACAAAATTTTAGTAAGATGAAATTCTTAAAATACGTTTTATTTCATAAGCGCAGTGCAATAAAGCATCAAATTGCCATTTGAGGGGAACAATCGAGGCTTGCCTATTATGCATTTAAGCCATTGCTTGTAGGAATCGCCATTATCGTCAGGCCTGTATAAAAGCAGTTTTATTTCTTTCATCAACATCCCTTGGAGAGTGCACAGTGAACAGAATGGCTCCTTGATCCTTATAATGACGAATGGACGGGGGGAATTCTATTACATTGACTTCTCGTATGCTAAAAACAGGACCACAACTTCGAAAAAAGATTTTAACGAAAACTAAACGTTTCGTTATTACTTTCGTTTTCCAACCAACAATAATGTGCCATACCTCGTGTATGGCACATAGTTGGAAACCTGCCATACACTGCGTAACATCACAACTGCCTAATTCTAATTTATAACTAATGCTTTTTTAATAGCAGTTCATAATGTCGCCCTCAATTAATTATAAAACAGTCAATGGGATGCGTTTTTTCCTGAAAAACATAATTTCTAGTTCCATAATGATGTTAGGTAAACAATCCGTGAATTATAGTGCAATGGAAGAGTTAAAAAATGTGAACAAAAAAAAGTATTCTGACTGCGTTGCGTAATCCTTCTGTTTGTCGGAAATTATTGTGGCCCTCAGCTAAATCGTGTAACACACAATAGATGTTGCTATATGCATCACAACGCAGTCACAACCAAGTACCATGCATGTAATAAATATGAAATACAAAAACTAACACCAAACAATGCTGCAGATAAGACAAGATAAATGACGACATTCGGCTGCAGGCAGCTACCACAATAAATGTCCCTTAAGGGCTGCAATTATTAGTTTTTGGTAACAACAAAACTAAACCGCAATGTGCGCTTTTCATTACATAAGCTCATCAAAAGCAGATGTTGAACATCACTGAAACTGCACAATAAAACGAAATAATTTTTTTAAATATTTTTTTAATATAAAATAACGAAAAAAAGTGTCACCAACCAACCTAGCTTCAAAACGATCGTTCGTTATATAAAAGAATACAATGTTGAAGACTCGGTGGCTTCTTGTAAAATTTTGTTTCCATTCAAACGACAAAATGACATTGACTTCGAACATTTTGTTACATGTTTTCTGTATGTACGTTGAATGGATGTTACAAGACACATCAGGATGTGGATCTATTCTTTTGTAGCATAAACACGTGTTTTGCAATTGTATGTACGCATAGATATCACAGTCGTTACAACCTTCACCTTTGTTTGCTAAAAAAAAACTATTCCTTGGAAACTTGATAACAAATGGATGCTTTGTATGTTGTGAAAAAAGCCCAAAATTTGTGGTCTTTCAATTGAGCATTTAGTGCCCTCTTTCGTCCGGGATGAATTTTCTTGGCGCTTCTTTCGTCACATTTCGTAAAAGAGAAAATTCCCTGGTTTTGTTATCCACCATGGTTTTTGTGACATAACCCGGAAAAGTGCAGACGTCATATATGAACGCCCCCTAGATTAGATTAGATTAGATTCGGTGGGTGGAGCCCTCTGGGACTCCTGCACCTAGGCCGCCAATGGGCCTGTTGTGGTTACCCACGAATGTTTTCTGTTAATTACGAATTGTTATTAATAATTTCTTGAGAGTTACGAGCAGTTATAACCTCTTAGTGGCATTGACGTACTCCAGCACTAATTTAGGAGAAATGCACTTCATGTGCTCATACTTAACGGTATATGAGCCAAAATACTTGGCTCTCTTCATAATGTAAGCCAGGCATTTGCATAGAAAGTGCTCGGCAGTTTCAGAATCGCCACATTGTTCACAGCTCGGGTTTTCGACGATTCCCATAACGTGGAGATGGGCCCTAAGCTGACAGTGTCCTGTTAAAGTCCCTACGACTCGTTTCAAGTCCCGTTTACTTAGAGATAGAGCTTCTTTTGATCTGGCCTTGCTCAAGAGGATACATGCCTTGGCCTGTCTCGCGTATCCTGTCGATTTCCAATAACTCGCGAAGGAGACGAATTTCCATTCGTCAATCCAGCTTTGAAACGTTGCAATTGGGACTCCAATTTCCGGCTCCGGGCCTACAAGGCCCTTAACAGACGCCTCACGGGCCAGTCTATCTGCAATCTCGTTTCCCATGAAGCCGCTATGGCTAGGAACCCAGATGTTTGGAAAGGTATAGTTTATGAGATACAGCTTTAGTGTAATGCCGGAAACCCTTTAAACCCAACTAACAATTACTCGCCACCAATGCTAACGTTACCTATTATAGGGGAAGTGGGGGCGAAAGTTTTCTTTTTGTTGAAAAGACGGACGAATTTCTACGAAAAACAACCTGAAAAGTATGATACACACATACATTTGTAACAATAAAAATGCTGCGAGTTCAAAAGTTCGTTATATCCCCGGGAATTCCCATTTTACCATAAATACTGAAGTTATGATGCTTCAGACATTTACCTCTTTACAAACGTATTCTCATTCTCTTTGCGTGTATCATAATCGACGAAAGAGACGATAATCATAATTTGACGATATATGTTCTAATGCTGAAATAAACCATTCATATATTTGACGAAATAACTGAAAAAATAATTTCCAGTTATTATTGAACGCAAATCAATTACTTGATTATTTGTGTTGTTAGATGAGAATAAAGGAAGAACATAATTATTATGGGATACCATTGACTTCATCAAATTATCCTCAAGCACGTCATAATCATAAAATTGCACCGGCCGGCGGTATACTTCTGATTGAAGCTCTACTGCGTATATATTTTGAAAATTTAAACGACAATCGAAATTGCAAACTAACATAATTAACAACGAAAAAGTACGCCATACCTGTACACACTAACGAAATACCCTTACGAACAATATGCGAAACGGTATAGTGCGACGATGCGATAGATGTAGAATAGACTCACTGTTGACTTGCGAGCGCATTAAAAAGGGACATTTGCCTCAGAGAGATTCGACCAGACAGAAAATGTGTCAGTAGAAAACTGACCTCCCCAATTCTCGCCTCAGCGAATAAAAAACACTTTTAGAGATAGACTTTTCACCCATGAAAATACCATTTAGTAAATAGACTATTTACAAGTCTAAACGGAATCAGGGACATTATATCGCTGCTAGACTCCCCCATGTAGACTAAAAATTTGAGAAAATTCTCCGTTATCATACGACATTTCAAAGAAAATTCATTTGTCATTTTTTAGCCAGAGTGAAGAGTTAAATATTTACACATTACGAGAGTTAATCAGAGACAATTTCTCTACATGAGGATATTTTGTTTCATTCAGATTTGTAAAGTGTTAAGCCGGATCATTATGAGTCCCAGCCAATAAAGCTGACGTTGTTTTAAGTACAGTCAAAGTTTTACATTTAGTATGTAAATTTTGACATTGCCTTCAATTGACCATTTCACTTACACTGGTCAGGAAAGACCGTCAATACGAAATGTGGAGAAACCAGCAAGCCAAATTTTATCTCTGCTTCGAATTTACTGATACCATCACCATTTCATCGGGTACGTTAACTGATTTATTTACGAAATTGAAACGCGTTTCTAAATCCACGGTTCAGTTCAGACCACCCAAGTTGAATTTTTATGTTGAAGCGCGCAAACAAAAACAATAAAAGGCGAAAAGCATCAAAAATAAAAGAGATCTGCGTTAAAAAGGTACGAAAAATTTGCGAATTGATTTTGTGTATATTTCTCGTGAGTAATACAGAAAGAACATGTTAAGGAAACGAAACAAGAAAAAAAGGTGAATACATTGGCTGTAGATATATTTACATTAAAAAACGAATATATTTTACGAATTGAGAATTCGCGAAACCAAAAAACATATTCATAGGATATGTTGAAGGATATGTTCATTAATAACGAGAATAAAAATGATGTTACAGCTTCATGCGGTTTAGAAATTGATTATGCAGTCTCAACATTTTATACATTGTGTGGAATACAAAAGGGAATTAATTTTTATTCTTGCTAAAAGATACATTGTCTTCAGCTCAATGTATAATGTTATGGGCAAACATTGTGGAAAAAAATCGATACGAGCTTCGAGTCGCAGCACTTTTTTCCACGAAAAATCTTTGACATTAATGACTTATGCATTTCGTAGCGCAGGATGAGATTTTTTCGTTGAAAACAAAAAACAGTTTTCCCACAAATAATGGCAATGATTTACATGAATTCATGAATTGGTATGATTTTTCTTAATTACTGTTATTCTTTAATGTTGAGATTGAGTTGATTTTCCCATACTCAAGTAAATCAAGTTAGCTTATGAGACGAACAACCTTTAACTTTGGTCAATCCCCCCTCTTCCTACCCCGCTCTTCTTCCCTCCTGCTTCCCCCTCTTCTTCTCTCCTGCTTCCTCCACCTTCATCGGTTGACGTATTGACATAGAAAATAGTGACGTACGTAATGTTAGTGAATTCTAAGTAATTTGTCATTTGTGTATTTCGAAATGCTCGGCACGTTGTAACCGATGGTATCGACACGGTTGTGTAATATGGTAAATGAGAAGGAAAATTGCTTCATTATTTAAGCCTATTAAAAGGTATCCTATGGGTATCATTCAACCATCAATCATTCAAAATATAAATGTTTTCAAGTCAGCCAATGAAATTCTTAAGGTGGTGGCGGACGGATTGATGGCGCACTTTGTTACAGTTTTTGTGAAAATCTGCTAAACATGCAGCAATTATAGTACTTTCATGCACTAGATTGATCCTTCCTCTAGAGTGCATGAAACTGCTGGATCTTGAATCCGAAGTACGCAGCCTTCAGAAAGTTGCATCTAGTGGAAGAGTGTTATTTCGGGCGGGAAGCCGTGTGTCAAAAAGTGATGTTAGGAAATGTTAGAGCCAATAGCGAGTGCTTTATGGTAAAATAATTGTCAATTTTACACCAGGTTGCGTATCTTGTCAATAAGAAGGCAGCCTGAACGGATGACAATACTTCAATTTTTGACACCAAACTGAATTCTTTTTCATGGTTGAAGGTCACATAGAGGACCGAATGGTGTCGATCGAATTGAAAAGTATTGCGCCGTAAAATACCGAATTTATAATGTTATGTTAACAGCGAATTATTTAAAAGCTCGGACACCATACCATTTAGTTTAGACACAACCCCATGACTGTTGCCATCTATACTGTTCAGCGAAATTGATTCAAATTTTGAAAGGCATTTTACCCGCGCTGTCATTTGCGGAAGCTGTCGTAACGCTAATTTTGAACTCAGCACTAAATATTTTCGAACGTTTTATTCAAAGAAGAAGAAGATAAAAATATTTCTATTTTGTTTACATATCGATTCTAAATTAATTTTAATAAATAAAAAGTGTGTAAACAGTAAATCGAAAAACCAGAACCAAGATCTCGTAGGGAATTTTTGCAAAAAATTTTTACAAATAGCTTCAGGTGAATATATCTACAAAACAAAAATCGAAAATAGGAAGTGTTTGTAAATCTGGAAATGTTTGCGAGGGTTATAGAAAATATTTTTGTAAAGTGAAAAATATTAATTAATGGAAAAAGTGCGACCAACACTTAATGAAATAAAGTTCAAAATTTTTTTTTGGTGCTTAATCGTGTCTGGAATCTTCGTATTTATGGAGATTTTTGGAAGTGTTCAAGCGCAAATTTCATTGAATTTACATGGGGTGTCCGAACTTTTGAATAGATGCCTCTTAACGGAATTATTATACGATACAGTGAGGTACTTTTCGGTTTAAATAGTTTTAGGTTTGTCAGAGTTTTAAGTGTCATTAACGTCAAATCACATTCCTTTTACATTGAGATACTTTGTTGGTACGTGCACCTTGCGTCTCTTTCTTGCGCATACATCTTATGTAATGTGACATTTAAAACTCTGACAGATCAAAAATATCTGAAAAGTGTTTAAAACTAAAAGTGACAATCTGTAATCGTACCTTGTGCAATAAGTTTTAAAATGTTGATCTTTTCATCATTAGTTTGTTGTAAAATATGACGACGTGTGCTGAAAAAAAAATCATTTCAAAAGGTGCCTTTTGCAAATCGAGTGTCACAATAGACAAAAAACAATTAAAAATATTCTACAATGACCACAATTTAAATTACAACATTGTATTTCAGCGCAGGTTTTCGCGGCGTGTATAGTGACCTCTATTAGCGCGCTAATTCATATGTGACTAGGGAAATCAGTTAGCGGCGCTAATATTTTTCATTTAAGCGTAAGCGTTGCCAAAAAAAAGAGTTAACGACTACAACCCTAGTTTTTACCATAGCTACTTTCAGCCCTCAATTTTCGGCAGATCTGCAATTGAGAATTTGTTTTTTTTCTCGCTCAATTTTTTTCTTCCATGAATCTTTTGTTCGTACTCCGTACTCCCTCCGGTACTCTGTAAAAATTTGCATCACAAATGCCCGACCCACCAGCGTGATAATTTTCACACTCAAAAATTTAAATTTGAACAGTACAATCTTCGCCAAAAATAGTAAAAGTCAAATTTTTGCAGTGTAAAAACTGAAAGCATATTGTTTTCTATGTATGAGTGCACCGGCTGGTTAAGCCAGATGAAACAAAACTATGAGCAAATTATAGCTTTGGCAATTGTATGTTTCGTTTAAGAAAAAATAGCCCCTTTTAAAAACTAATTTCGTAAATATCTCGACGCAATTTTCATCCATTAAGGACAAATATTTTTGAATCATTTTTCGCAGATCGTTGTCATCGCATGAAACTCATTGCATTACAATGTCTCGTGTACAAGAATAGAACCAATAGAACACTCACTGAGAGAAGGAATTTGATCAGTGCGCTAATATATGCCTCTATCCTCTAATCATAATAGTGAATTCAAAAGAAAATGTTTGAAAGGTTTTAGTGATATTGAAAAGAGCTTTACTTATACGAATCAGTTCACTAAACATTGAAATTACATTTGCGATGATGGTCGGTTCCACCTCGTACTATGAAACTTGATGAGTTCTTTGTTATCGATTACTAAACTGCTACGGACTGCGGCCAGCGTAAGCCGATTAATAAAAGTTCATCGTAGCACGAGCTAAGTGTCAGTTAATTTGTACTTCTATTTTTGGTTTGGGTTAAATATTATACTTAGAAATACTTGCCTTTGGCTCCGGATGCAAGCTTCTTCTTCCTCGAAGATAAATAAATTTTCCCGCAGATGCGTAATAATTATAACAGTATTTGTGACAGAGTAACCATGGTAGATTGCAACACTTACAGCGATGTAACCGAAACAAATGTTAATAAAAATCACATTGTCCGGTCCAAATCAAAGTTATAAAAAAACCTTTGCGCGCAATTATTTCTTAGAACACATTTGTGATTTTTCCAATTAAATAATCGCCTTTTAAATTATACCAAAATATTCAGCAATAACCTGTGAAAATTACCCACATCCGTCAGCGGTTTATTATAACGATAAATGGGAATGATTTTAATTGTGAAACTAACAAAAGAACCTCTAGTTACTCGTATGTCTAAGACATTTGAAAAAAGCAGAAACATTGTGTTGAAAGTGCTTTTATCGGGTGGTTTCTTTGTCATTTCAGTCAACATATTTTTGATAGAAATTAACAAAATTTTTAGTTTCATTTGTTCGAAAATTATCTAATTCGAATGGCCTCTGTGCTTCAATTCTCCACAAATTAAGGTTATTTCTTCCAATTTGGAATAACAATATACAAAGCGTACATTTGTTTGTTATATTTTGTCTGTTTGCTGTTAGATATTTACTTTGTATATGCCATTAATTTAGAGATATTTTTACCTATTGTTGAAAATATAAAATTGATTTGCTCACGCAATTCTTATTTACTGTTGGAAAATTGTATTTATTCACCAATTTGTATTAGTTTCTGTATACAAAATACAAATAAATTATCAACTTAACTGCCTCATGTATACGTACTAAGAGCTCATGATTTCATCGAAAGAATGCTTTTTGTTTATGCCGCGGATTTGATGTTTAATATTTTTCTTTTCATTTTTTGTCTTCATATTTAATGAAATTAGAACAACTTAACAAATAAGACGAAGGTAAAGGTAATTAATGCAATTAAATTTTTCATAGTTTGATTTATTGTTCATTTATCATATCATAACATTTCACGCTAATTAATTTAATTAGGAATTATGCGTTGAGAACTAGGGTACGAGGAATCAAAATACAACTATTTCATTTAGTTGTGATTTGGAATTTATTTGAAAACTTCTTTAGTTATAAGCCAAGTCTAACAGGCTGCATTGTAGTGGCCAAAAAGGCCAAGAAGGATTTTTTTGAAAATTCATTCTATTTCAAGATAGACACGCGCGCCGACGCGACCCTTGTTGCTCAGATAGCCGCCGAAAAATAATCTACGATTAGGAAATCTATTGACATTTTGTTTGTTCCGAAGTTCTTCGAAAAGGGATCTATTATGTTTACCACAGCGTTTGTAACCAGCTGATTTGAGGGGGGAGGAGAGAGGAGCATCGATCATGACCCTTAGATGACGTATCAGCAATAAAAAAGAATGCCCGTCCGTCAACACGATAACTCGAGTAAAACTCAACCAATTTTCAAAAAACTTTTTTTCCCCTGAAACGTAATTGAAAAATCTTTTATGTGATTGAGTCATTGTCGTGCCAATGTCCGCTCAATTGGTTTTAGGTCTTCTGTACATAACTCGAGTAAATCCACTCTGATTTTCAAAATTTTTTTTAAACGTCGAGGAATGTCTCAAATTTTGTATATGAAAGAAAATTTTATGATTAGAACCCCTTGGACTCAGCAAGGACCTAAAACTGAGCTTCTACTAGGGCCCAACGTGTTTTTTTACATTAATCGGGTAATTCCAAACCGATTTTGTTAATTCTTTTTCTATTTGAGAGGTAGTTGAGTACCGAATTATGTTCAAAAACAAATTTGGGCTAAGTCCTAAGTAAACCCTAACAAAATAAATTTTTTTGGGCTGTGTTGCCCAAATGGTTTTTTCTCTCCTATGGCCCGGTGGGTACTTAGGTCTTTGGCAATGTTGTTGAGAAAATATGTGTAAACATGTTTGTCTATGGAAGTATGTGTCCGAGGTCTCTTCTTAGAGCCCCAGATAGGTACAAAGGTCGGCACTATCTCAAAAAATAGTTCTTTGGAAGTATGTGGCCGAGGCCTCTGCCTAGGGCCCTATGTAGGCACCAGGGGCTATTTTTGAGAAAAATTTTTCAAATTTTCAAGAATTTTATTTTAATGAAAAATACGTTCAAACAAGTTAAAATGAGTGTAGAATACATTTTTGTCTACTTGGTTGTCAATTTTGAGGTTTTGGAAGGGTTTTTTAACGACGTTCCTTCGGACGGGTTTTCCAATATTACCCTCTCGGCAATTTCCAATACAATTTAACGTGGACGTACTTTCATACATTAAGAGTTTTGGTAATATTTATTTAGATTAAGCTCGAGTCTTTTTGCAACATTTGTTCTGTTTCATTTCATGTCATTTATTGCCGAATTATAAAAATGCGTTCATTCACATAAATGTAAGAAGGATAACTTAAAAAAATTTATAATTACATTGCTTTTTTTACATGTGAATAGTAAAAAAGAAGAGCCCCATTAATTCAAAACTATTCGAAGGAACTAAAAAGTAGAAAAAAAACTTAGAAAAAATTAAACATTATAAAAAAAAAAACTATCATACAGCCGCTTAAAAGTTACGTTGAACACCCCGGACGGAATATGTGAACGCTTTTTCTTTCGTCATGCAAATTTTCCAATGTATTATTCCCACACGATTCCTATCCCGTCAGGGATAAGTGAACACATTCCCTTAAGAATCGTATAGGAATCGTGTGGGAATCGTGGGAATGTATTATGCCATGGAAAATTTGTATGACGAAAGAAAAAGCGTTCACATATTCCGTCCGGGATACGATTCTTAAGGGAATGTGTTCACTTATACCTGACGGGACTATTATGAAATTTCTGACTTTTAAAAGTCAAAGGGAATGGGATGTGTTCACCAAACGGGCGCTTATTTGAATTCACATAGAACACGCGTGCGTTCGATGCAGAATTTAACAAAAGAAAATGTTAAGGTGAACATATCTCATGTTGTTGACAATTAAAAGCCTGATAATTCATTTAGTGTTCAGTCTAACTTTGATGCGTTTGTACAAAAAATTCGATATAACCATGGGCAAAGCTCAAAAGAAACAGAATAATTAGATAGAATGGTGTGATTGCAGCAGAAATTGATCATCAAACGTAAAAATATATAATACAAGATGCATAGTATGAGTCCTTGATTTCAAACAGAAAAATAACGTTAATTCAAAAGTAGCGACTCCCTTAACAAACGATTAAAACTATGAGACGATGCATTACGAATGTTGCTTGGTAACTGATTGAATAAAGTGGGACCAGCATATCACATCATTCGTTTCCCAATCAGGGTATTTATACTGGGTTTCAATAGTAGATCTGAGTTTCTGGTATTATAAGGATGCGAGGGCCTAGCAAACTCTATGTTGTGATGACATAAGTCGTGCACGGATTGGTGTACATACTTACAGACAGCGAACGTATACAAACTACCGACAGACAGTTAGTTGGGCACAGCTTCGAAAATAACAATCGAGTCGGGTATCTAATGGGAACCTTGTGAACAATCTTCAATGTCCTCTTCTGCAGCACCACAAGCCTACCCACAAGCGACTTATTAGCGCCTCCCCAAGTACCGATGCCATAAGTCAGTCTGCTATGAACTAGGGCGAAATACAGCCGTTTAAGAATTCCTTTAGGTAACATGACACTGAGCCTTTTGATGATGCCTATCTGACCAGAAATCGTGCCACACAGTTTAGTGACATGAGCATTCCAGTTAAGGCATTCGTCTAAGATCACACCCAGAAACTTAACTGAGCTAACCGTAGGTACAACAACGCCATCAAAGACAAACTCAGGTAGCGGAACGCTCCTACTTCCGAAAGACCTAAAGTGTATAACCTTGCACTTTCCAACATTTAGGGTCAGTTTATTCTCATTGAAATACGCCATAACAACTTTCAAGTCACGCTTTATATTGTCAATATTGGAAGATATACGCAGTGAAGCGGTAAAGAAGCTGGTATCATCATCAAACAGTGTAGGCTTAGAGTTAAGAGGGAGGTAATGGAGGTCCTTAATGAAGATCAGGAATAGTAGAGGGCCCAACGTACTACCCTGAGGTACTCCATAAGTCATAACAGCCATGTCACTGTTTAGTTTGCCACATCTATTCTGATGCGTACGGGTCATATGATGACAATTGAAAACATTTGACATTGTTCGGTTTGTCTTTTTCTTTCAAACATATTCAAGAAAAAATCAAGTGTCGAAATGACTCTTTGTTATTTATGATTGGCAGAGTTGTGAAAAATGTTTTTTCAAAATATTCAAAATATTCGAAGTTGTTGGTGTAGATATGTTGAATGCGATTGGAATCGCCTGGCGTCGGATAGTGATACCAGTGATGCCAACTTAACATTTCTCTGCCTGGCGTAACGTCTTCATGAAAACTCAACTTGATGAAAATAAATTTAAGTTCGTTGAGTTGAGGTTTCGTGCAAACTTTAAACCATTCGATTCGAGTAATAAACTTAAAAATTTCTAACTAATATGAAAAAAAATCTTTAACTTAATCTTAAAATCTTAACTTTTAAACTAACTGTCAAAAATCTGCGCAGAAGTACAAAGTCCTTATTTAAATTTCGGTCATTTATTTTCTGATGAAAAATTTTAGTGAAGGTGTGGTGAAAAAACTGTAGCCTTAAACTCTGAACGACGCTGTTGTGACATGCGTTACCGTGCTTCCTAATTACTTAATTGGCCAGTAGATCTTCAATATTTCTGCAAGTTCTTTTTTATCAATGAAGAAAATTGTCAACGCTTTCAAGAATTCGTATTTTTTGTTCACTCGAACAATCTTTCATATCCTACATGAATCGTGCCTTAATTAGTAGTACAAAATAGTCTACGAACTGTCTTTTGTTACAGGAGTAAATGTGAAATTGTTTGTTTCATGTTTCGAGCTCGTAGTACGAGCTAATTTAACACACTGGACATAATACCACAAATGGAAAGTTTTCTGTAGTTTCAATAAACCACAATCAAAAATTAAGGAAATTATAAGAATTCAAGGAAACAATTTCCGTTAATAACAGACCCAATTCAACTTTAGCTATGATAAGAAAATGTAGCAGTTGTTCATGAAACGAAATATTCATATCGTAGTCTCAGTTAGTTATTGGATTTTGTCGCGCTGAAGTACCCCAAATTACTACAATAAGCTCCCCTTTATTACCCTTGTGCTGTAAGATACCTTCTCAACAAACCAAATAGAATTTTAAGCGCAAATATCCACTCTGATTGGTACAGAAAGAAAAATCTGCTCCGCCTTCTGGTGCATGCGAGTTATAAATTTTTCTGTTCTTTTTTTTAACTACATAACACTGGCTTTAGATATGTAGACGACGTTTATCCAATAAAAGTTTACACACACAGTTTTAATATCGTTTTTCCTCTTCCTTTTCATCATAATGGCTACGATGATGGTCGGTCGCATTCAACTAAATATTATGCGAGTCGCGATGGAATATTATGTACAATACAAGCGATGATTCTATTCAATATTCTACGCTTACATGAATGCCGTGCACTAATAAATACCGAGAGAGAAATATTTTTGTTATTAAGTGATTTAGCGAAAATATTATAACAAATATTGATATTTTGGTTGATTAGGTTGTCAGGCAGTTATGGTTGTTGAATACTACCACGTATTGAAATTGAAATGAAACTGGTTAGGTACAGTACACTGGCTCAAATTGAAAAGGTGAAACACCTGAAAACTTTATTAGGTAATTTAAAAAAAAGCTTCGTATTTGTTGATGAGGTGTAAAAAAGGTCATTCGCTTTTTATCGATTGCATGCCAAATTGATTTTGTTGGTTTCTTCTCTCTCCTTGAATATTTGATTAATTTTTGAATGTTTAATGGATTAGAAAACTACACAATCAATGTCTGAGGTTGACTGTTAGCGATCCGAAAGTATTACGGATTTTCCTCTGCGTTTATTGTAACCGAGAGTCAAATAAACAGCGTCGGTGAAGGATAATCAAAACCATTATTCGACATTGTTTGATAGAAAAAAAACGATAAGACGGGATGTTCAGAGAGCCATTGCATTTGTATTGTTTTTGTTTCTGCTATAAGGCAAACAAACACAACACTTGTATGACTTGTATCCAAATACCACACGTCAAATAAAAGTGAGAGAGATACATTCAACATTTAAATGTGTGACAGAGAAAATGTCCTTCTTCTACCAGGCTCAATAAATGTCGTGCCTTACAGGAGAGAGAGAACACAACGGCTCTCTGCACATGCTAACGGGTTTTCTCGTTAATTCGTAACTTAAATTTATCACCAAAAAATAACGTACGAATCAACGAGAATCCACAGGGTCTGGACTACATTCGGTTGGTGAAGACAGAGGTCTTCGATTAAATAGGTATCTCGTTGGTGTATGGTCACGGAACCTAACCCAACCTACCTTTCTTTCC
Organism: Pseudolycoriella hygida; assembly: GCA_029228625.1. Taxonomy (NCBI): domain Eukaryota; kingdom Metazoa; phylum Arthropoda; class Insecta; order Diptera; family Sciaridae; genus Pseudolycoriella; species Pseudolycoriella hygida. Next base: position 151,916,449 of record CM055404.1, on the reverse strand, counting down.
ATTCTCTGTGGGACATCTCTGTGTAAAATCCTCATATTAAAAAATTTGAAGGCGAGTTCCCAAATCTCATTGTGCATTCACTATCATGAAAAAAGCTTGAAGTTACCGTTTGTTACACTAACATACAAGAACTACTCTGCAGCTTCTTAACATTGTAATTTGAGTTCAAACATAAGAGCCACTGACTTCCAGCCGCTATTCAAGCCGTCGCCGACACTGCAATCGAGCTGAAGGTCGACAAGTCTCTCAAAAGCTGGCGCAAAATTTGGAAAGACGAATAGAATACATCTACAAAATGTCCAGCCCAACGTGTGTTGATCTGAATTGCGTCCTGCAAGCGAACCTGGAAGCATTGTGATCTCTAGATATTTGTTGTACTCTTCTCCATGGTTATGTTAACCATGATAGAGGCCCAAAACGTGGTGCGCTCGTCGAACGACTCGATTCGAATTTAAGATTATTCTAGCGGTAGACACATTTTGACAAAAAGAGGGAGGGGGTGCCTGGAAGTAAATGATACCCGGAGCTAAGGGCCTGATGTGAAGGTGAGCAGTTCTATGCAGACACAGACACCCACTGAGATTAAATTTATAGAACATCTGATCAAACCGAGGCTCTGTGTTCCCAAAGGGTAATTACCTGCAAAGTCAACTAATCAGTTTCCAAGACATTTTGGAAATTCCTAATAGCTTTCATGCACTTGATATGTCACGCGCACGATACTTACCTTTATTTAAG
>CM055404.1:151895192-151915211 GCA_029228625.1 Pseudolycoriella hygida | reverse complement strand
GTACGGCTTACCGGTGAAAGGCATTGTTGGGAGGTGCCGGTATTCTACTCCTACTAGTTTCGTTCCTAGTACATCTCATGGATGGCACTGGGTTTGTCGCACAGCTTACCACTGGCACAGTAAAAACTTTGCGGAAATGAAAGGATCTCAAATAGTAGAACCACAAAAAAGTAGCGAAACTAGTAAATAATGATCTAGCCCCTAACCCTTCATGGGTTGTTAAGGCAGATTATTATTATATTATTATTATTAAATGAATTTATCGTGTCTAAAAACTTCTGCTCGAGCCGCCGATTTTCGAGCAGTCTGTCATTTCTGATCGGCTAGTCGCAACCGCCGATTTTCGGCTGTGATGTCTGGTGAGTTCTCCTTTATATACGACACCTTGCTGAAAATTGAAAGTTGGAAAATTACTGGGAAAAAATTTCTGTGAAAATCGAGATTGTGTTAAGCCGTTGTGTTGTGACAGCATGATTTATGTCGATTGAGTATTGCCACATGGATGTGGTCGACAATAAAGCAAGAAAGACTCAATGCTCGTAAAACCACGATATTACCTTGAACATTGATGATGTGATTAATGTATTTCTACCACTCCGTTGCGAAAAGTGAACTTTCTCATGCGTCAAACTAGTGAGATATGAAGTGTCCTTTTATCACTAGTTCATTACCCATTCGAGTGATAAAAAGTGGTTGTGTGAAAAAGTTCGCTTTTCCCAAATCTTTGTATGCAACGCTCTGCGAAATTGGTTTGTTTTGTCTCACGCTTTCACTTCAAATCTAGTGACAAAAACAACCATTTTTCGCAACTTGTTCCAAAAATGTCTATTGCTCTAGAAAAGACCAGAAAACTAAATTTCTTCTTGTAATATAACTCCATGTAGATATAATGCAAATTAATTAATATTTATTTGTTTTTTACATTTTTTGTCACTTTAAATTTTTTGTATAACCAAATCCTTGGATCCAGCTAACAACTTAATACTTTTAAACGACGAGACTTTTACTCGCGGAAGTGTGTTTAATTGTTAAGGAAACCATTTTGGTTCCAATTTAGTCTAACTTTGAGTGTTTTACCGGTGACAGTTACACTAGAGTTGAATCTCTCCGAAGAACAACATCATTTTTCAAACGAGAATGACTCCACTAGTGAGGTCTTTCGGGTAAGTAATACCTTCTGGATATTATTCTTAACACACTATCGATTTTTCTGTTAACTCCTCAAAATCTTAAACAAAGTTTAAGTTAAGTGATTCGATCAGATCAAATCAAAATTAGATCAAAAAATCGAAGGTGTGCTAATGTCTATCAATTGTGATCCCAATTTATTCAGAATTTTATTACCATAACAACAAATAAAAATACTTATAAATCATAACTTTATTAAAAATCTCTTCGGCTGAAATTGAAATGAATTCATCAATCCAAATAAAATAATCATAAAAAAACATTCAACTTATTGTGTAATGAAAATGTATAAATAAACCTTTTTGAACCACAACCGTGTATAATTTTGTCTCAAATGTGTTCATTAAAATCAGAAAATAATTTTATTTTTCTCTTTCTTCTGATATTTATCCATTCCATGCTGATAGAATGTTAATGTTGATGTTGTTATAATTCGTTTATATGTACAAATATAAAATAATAAAAAAAATTAAAAAGAAGTTGTGATTGAGTACTACGTATACAAGTAAATTACTGAAAAAAAAGAGGAAGACGTCAATCCGACTATTGCTGAAGAGGGACAGAAATTAATAAGTTTATTTAACCAAAAATACCATCCACTTACGTCGGTCGGACATGGTAACATCAATACATGCACATCACCTGTGAAAGGTATGCGGTAAAAAGAGAAGTAACTTACGGACACATTTACACCAAAGTTAACTATGCGTAAAAGATGGTTCTGATAGTGTATGAATACACGTAGAAATTCGAAGTATATAACACACGCACACATTCACCTCTGAACTTATACTACGTAGGATAGGCGTGGTTTCATACAGCTGAATGATATTCGTTCATGTATAACTCGATATGTGATACTTTCAGAGCACTAATTATCAATTATGTTAGATTATCGTTCGCATTTGTAATTATTATACTTTTATGATAATTAAGGGCACTTATTACTCACTTAGACGAAAATTACGAAAAAAACAAAATTAAAAAATTAATGTTATGCGGGTGGAGGATTTCTATTTATTTGTCCATGCATTGAACTCTTTTGTTTAAGATTGTTTTTCCGATTGCTTCATTTTCATTCAAAATAACATACACATTCGAAGTTGGTGTAACGAAATTTCATTTTTGGAAACATGATAACATCTTAACCGTACAGCGAATTTATCCGACGGTAAATTATTTTATGCCATTTCGTTGCATTTTTTCGTGTTGTTTTTGCGTACGAGCAACTACGAACGTACGAACTAAAAAAGCAGTTACGAAATAGTATCTTCTGTGACGAGTGATGAAATGTTGAATTTTTTGGGACTAAAATTTTCAATACAAACGCAAAAACTAAAAGTACAAATCATTCGTAATTTCTGTTCGGTTTTTGCGTTTGTGTTAAAATTTTGGTTTCTTTAAAAATTCGGTCTGTGTTTTAAAGTTCCCAAAAGAGACGAAATCACACAAAGGAACATAGAGAAATCACTCTACAACACAATTCCATGCAATCTTGATTGGGGCAGAAAAAGTATATGGGCTATTCTATCGGATCGGCTACAAGTGTCTAAACGTCAAAAAGTCAAAATTGTCGATGTTGGCAAAACTTTTTCACTGAAGCTTAACTAAGAATTTTTCCATACCGGGCAAAAAGCAAGCTTAATACGCCCGTGGGATTATATTTTTCTTTCATCCCTTGTAAGAAGCATGAAGAATATTTTTCTATAATAACATGTCATGCCATGTAAGGGCCGACAATTTATGGAAGAAACGTTTTTGGATTTGAGTCCTTGGACTTAGCTAGGGCACTAAAATCGAGTCTCTGCTAGGGCCTTACGTGTTTTTTGTACATAACTCGAGCAACTCTTTTCTAATTTTCAATAAATTTCTTTTCTTTGAAAGATCTGGGCATAGTCGACAATTTATGGAAAAAAGTTTGTGGATTTGAATCCTTGGACTTAGCTAGGGCACTAAAAACGAATGTCTGCTAGGGCACTGCGTTTTTTGAAAATAACTCGAGCGAATCTCTTTCGATTTTCAAAAACATTTTTTTTTAATCGAAAGGTCTAGGAATGTCCCACATTTTATGGAACAAAATTTTTAATTAGAGGCCCTTGGACTCAGCCAGGTCCTCAAAACTAAGTTTCTACTAGGGCGCAACGTGTTTGTTTACATAAATCGTGTGAATCCTAACCGATTTTGTTGATTCTTTTTCTATTTGAGAGGTAACCGAGTTCCGAAACATATCCAAAAACAAATTTGGGCCCGTTGCCTGTGCTTAGGGCTCAAGTGGGGCTTAGGTCGGTCGGCCCTAACCAAAGAAAATTTCTTTTCTATGTTGCAGAGCAAATTAAGGGAAACATTTTTGTCTATGGAATTTTGTGTCCGATGCCTCTACTCAGGGCCCTAGCTTGGTATTAAGGTCGGCCGTAGCCAAAAAATGGTTTTTTGCTAGGTTGTACAGAAAATTGAGGAGAACATTTTTCTCTATTTGGGGGTCAATTTTGTGCTTTCGGAAAGGTTTTTTTTCCACCGTTTCTTCGGACGGGCTTTTCAATATTGCCCTATCGGCAATTTCTAATACAATTGAATGTGGACGTAAGGCAATATTTACCTAGATAGTGGCTTCTGAGATTTCATTAATTTATTATCAAAAATTTTATGTCAAGGTTTCCCTTAGTCTGATTTTTACTAGAATTCGATTTTACTTTTAAAGCCCACGATTTATGTAGACATAGTAGACACTCAGATTTAGGGTTCTGGCTGAGTCCAAAGGCTCAAAATAATTAAGAAAATCAGTAGAGACTTACTCGAGTTATGTACAAAAGACCAAACACCACTTAAACGGCTCCAGCTCATTGACTTCTCGTCCAGAAATGTCCATCTGCAATCCCAAACCCAATTTTGATATTAACTTCTGGGGAAAACAGTTTTTGAAAATCGTTGTTGCATGTTGACTGTTGACAGACATTTAGAAGAGGGGTATCCTACCAAGTGTGTTTGACTTTCTCATAATTCACTAATACTAACGCTATTCCTTTCTTTTCACCTTTTATAACAGTTATAACAACACAGAAATAATGAACATTATAATGCTAAAAACGTTGTGGAATTATGAGGAAGATGAAAGGATTTATCACGCAATCCGTTCATTTCATAACTAATCTAAAGCTATGAGATTCAGAATAATTTATTAAAGAGTGACTCGACTTTGTTATCCACCGGTCTCTTCCTCTTTTATATATTTTTCGACAATCTTGACCTTTCACTTTATTCTCGTTTCCATTTCAGATGAAAGGAGAAGGATCCGACCATTTTGTTAAACGAATACTAAATTGCTCAATAAAGTGTTTTCAGTTTATAGTTTTAATTAAGGCCGACAGAAGCGACGCTCACAGGTGGTTGTTCATGAGCAAAGAGCTAAATCGATTCACTTTTATAATTTTGAATGTAATTTTTGATTGTTTCCAATAAACCTGATGTAATGTGATAGTAAGTTTCCTGCTTTCGTCACCATAAGATGCAAAAGAAATCGACTAAAATTTCAGTTCGATAATGACATCAAGATTTCATACGATCGTTGTTGTACACTTTGTGCACCAACGTAAGTACCGCTGAATATGTCTTTTAGAACCGTTTACAATCATAAGTCTATTATAAATAAACATTTTATTTGTCATTGAGAACAAGAACCCTTTTCTGCAGACAATAAGTTGTTATTTGACTTGCAGCTAGAAATTATCTACATTCAACTCTTGTAAACGTTGCGATAGGCATATAAGTTTACTTATTTACTTCTCATTTCCATACATTTTCTGTTTTCTGCATCCGTACGCATATGTGTGGCAGACTAACATACAAGGAAACCACGGGTGTATTAACATCGTTCCGGTGTCCGGTGTCCGGACAGAGCACGAACGTTTAAGAAGCGCAAATGAATCCCGAAAGTTTTAGAAATGCATCAATAACCAGGCAAGGCTACACATCCCGATCGACCATGTGCAGAGCTGTAGACGGCTCATTACTTACAGCAAAACCTGATGTTCTGGAGAGATTCGGAGAACATTTCAAGGCCTTGTACAATAGGACGAGTGGAGCCGCCAGTATTATTAGCGTATGGTTTATTTTTTTCTCATAGTTGTACACAATTATCACTTAATTTTAATCAGTGTGTGGAAATTACATTTAACAAATTATAGAAATATCACAATCGAATGTTTTTAAGCCATTCGACGGCGTTTTCTGTTAATTTGTTGAAATCCTCTATATTTCCGTTGTACTTGAAGAGTGGACAGTGCAAAAGGAGGTGCATCATTGTTTGAGTAGGGTCGCCGCAAGGACAGCTTGGATCGTTTTTGAACTTCCACTTATAGAGCATTTGGTTGCAGTTACCGTGGCCGGTTCTTAGTCTATTGAGGTTATACCACAATTTTCGGGACAGTGTAAACTCTTTCGTGTTGCGTTTGTGTTGCTCGAAGTCGAATATTAAACTGCTTACATTTGAATCAAGCCACATTTCCTTCCAGCTTGGTGTAGGGTCGAACCCATTGTTTTGTAACTCCCTCGCTGTGCTCGTTGACGGGTTTCGAGATTTAAATCTTTTGTTGACGACATTATGAACATCATGATGCATTGGAATTTCCTTCCTTAACGACGACGAACGGCCGTGTTGTGGCAGAACCAACATATGAGGAAATCTCGACGGCAATTACCTCACTCAAGAACAACAAGACTGGTGAGGTTTTGACGAACGCGCTGTTTACGACAGTGTTGCAGATATGGAACGAGGAATCATTACCTGTCCAGTGGTTGTAGGGCGCCATTATACCTCCACACAAAAAAGGCGATAAAATGCTTTCCGAAAACTACCGTGGCATTGCACGACTGAACAATGCACGCAATGTTTTTGCTCGGGTGTTATTCGCAACGTTACATCCGCGTTCCGAGACTGTGATTGGTGAATATCAAGGCGGAACCTTTGTCTGATTCTGCAAAAAGGGAGAGAATTTCATGTCCAGACATGCTATATTTCATCGAATACAAACAAGCATACGACAGAGATAAAAAGGCGTATTATGGCGGCAAGCAGATGCTACTACGAGTCATTAAAACATCTGCGATCAAATGATATCTAAAAAAAACGAAGTGCTAGGTTTACAAAACGCCCATTCGTCCAGTTCTAACCTAAGGTTGCGAATCGTGGACAGTGAAGAAGATCGACGAACGTTAAGTTCTCCGTACTATTTATAGGGCGGTGCGTGAAGGTGAAAGGTGGCGTAAACGATACAATTTTGAATTGAAGCGTGACTTCGATGAACCGGATGTTGTAACGGTGGTAAAAGTCCAGAGGTTGAGGTGGGCAGGGCATTTGGTACGTATGGAGGAAAACAGAGCCCCCTAGGCATTATTCCGAAACAGTCCGGAAGGTCGGAGAAGAGTTGGTAGACTGAAAATGAGATGGATTGATGGCGTCGAGTTCGATCTACGAGCGCTGGGAATAAGATGCTGGCAACGTGTGGCACGAGACAGGACGGAGAGGATAAAAGTTCTCGACCAGGCCAAGGCCCATAAGTGGCTGTAGAGCTGATAAAGTAAAGTATAAAAGTAAGCAAATAAGATTGCATAAGTAGTACTTGCTGGGAACGGTTGATCTGAGGTGACAATTCCTAAACAGTGTCAAACTTTGAGAGGTAGGATATAATATCCTAATTATGTTTGAGAGTGCGATAATAGTTAGAACTGTAAAGGGTATTTTATGTTCGAGAAATGTTAAATGTCATTTCGAGAACATAAAATACCCGTATAGTTCCTACAGCGTAAATAGTTTTATGCAACGCCGTTGTGAAAAGTGAACTTTTTCATGCATCGTTTCGGTGACGTTAGAGAGATCGTTTTATAACTGGTTTTACTTTTTATCACTAGTGACAAAAAGTAACTTTTTATCACTCATTTGGGTGATAAGAAATTATTTTTTGTCACTAGTGATAAAAAGTAACTTTTTATAATTGACTTGCGTGATAAAAAGTAACTTTTTATCACTCAATCAAAAGTTCACGTTTCACAAGTTGTTAAAGTCTTGTATGAAACACGTTGCGAAATTGGTTGTTTTTGTCACATGATGTGGTTATCCAACTCGCTTCGCTCGTTTGATAACTTCACATCTAGTGACAAAAGCAACTCCATTTCGCAACTAGTTGCATAAATAACTATTATATGTTGAGTGTTTGGACGTACTTTATTTGATCGAAAACAGAAAACACATTATGTTTGCATATAAACGTGTCATTTATGTATCTTTACAGTTTTACTGTAAGGCTTATATGCTTTCAGGGCGAACAGAACATGCGAACTTGTTGATACACACAGAATGTGAACTGAAGACGTACACAGAAGATTTTTTTACCATCCACGACCGAAAACGAAAACAACTTTTTGTTCCATTGCTTATACCGTCCAAGACGGGATTGGTGAGGTGATGTTACGATGGGAAAGCTCCGTAGGCTAACAAAAGTAGCGGAGGTCCAGAGGCGGCAGCTTCGTAGCACAAAAATTTAATTCCATTAATCACATCACAGCTCTATGCACATTTTTGATTATGAACTTAAAAAACTGAATAGGGGGGTGCCCCCTGGGGGGTTAACGGGATGAACTAGTAATGTGTATACTCTGTGTATGTTGCATGGAACCCTGAAAAATGTGCACAGTCTTTAAAAATTTTGCAACACAAACCTTTAAAAACTGATCCGAAAGCAAATATCAAAATCGAGTATGCAAACAGGAACTAAGATGCGTATCTGTATCTGTATTACACCCCTGGTGGAGCAAACCGAATGTATAATTTAATGATATGTAATAAAGAAATCATTCGAAATTGAAAATGCATGTGATTATGTGCATCGTAAATTAACTTATCTCTCTGTAATGTCATTTGTGCATACACAGGTATTTCATTTTGTAAATAATGTAATAATAGTGGAAATACGTGATTTGCATTTTTCAAAATATAATCACAAGTGTATGATTATCTTCAAGTGTTGTGGTACAATTGTTGTCATGAATAGCATAATTTATTGCGTGACGTAATAGTTAAGTCCGAGCACTTGTACACTTTCAACTGACCCTGGCGAAATTTCTTATTTTTATTAAAATTGTACCGCCATTCATAATCTCATCATCATTTTAAAAGAGACTATAAAAAGTTTTTTTTATTAAAATTGAGATCGGTGATCGGGTCTGTCGAAGTCATGAAGTGTTTAATTTAAACTTAAAATAGCGAAAACTGTTTTTGCAAAATTAGTTGGTAGTTCAACAAAACTTACTTTGAAAACTCTTTTTGCATCATCATCATCATCATCATCACACTTTATAGACCGTTTGTACCTTTCGGTGTGAGGTCTTTACTACTGATCATGGACCACCCTTCTCCATACCCCCCTATCCTGTGCCAAGGAGATGGTTTGTTCGCCTAGAGAAAGTCCCCTAACTTCTAAATCGGATTTAATTGAGTCTATAAACCTTCTCCTTGGCCTACCCCTTTTTGCATAAGTAATTGAAAAAAACCGATGGCGCAGACGATTCAATCATGAGCTTAGCCAGCTTTATGGAGAGCCGGACATAGTCAGAACTACCAAAATAAACCGACTGCGTTGGCTCGGTCATGTACAACGAATGGAAGATCATCGTATTCCGAAAAAAATCCTTAAAACGAGACCGGAGGGCAAGAGAGGTGCAGGGCGTCCAAAATCCAGATGGTACGCAGCTCTTGCCGACCTAAAACTGTGGGAGTATCCAGCTAGGAGACGTTAGCTGCGGATAGGTCCGGTTGGAGAAGCATGTTGCAGAAGACCAAGACCCTTAATGGGTTGTAGTGCCGGTTAAGTAAGTAAGTAATTGAAAAAAACAACTCCCTAAATTAAAAAAAAATGCAAAAAAATAAAAAAAAAAAACAAAATTTGTAGTAAGAACGATCTGAGAATCGACCTAGAGCAGTTAGAATGGGCCTTTGACCTCATACTTTCGAGGTGGGGACGCCCATCGGAAGCGTCACCTGGGTAACGAATTTCATCTCTTTCACTCTTTCAATGTGATTTATATCAACATGAGACAAAACACATTCGTTCCCCAGGTGACATGGTAACAACAATGTATCGGTTACCAATGGAATTAGCCATAAATTTATTTATATGAATCTTTGACGCTTAAAACGTCATTTTGATAGTTGTATTTTGATCCCAACAGACTTAAATATTTTCAAGCTGAGTTTGAGCTATGAGAATACACTTATTTGCTGATTAATTCAACTTCATCAAACTTAATATAAAAATCGATTACTTTGACTTTAATACTTTTGATATACGTTAATTTTTAAAAAACCCGCGCCTTTTGTTCCACTTCTATCATATCTGATGATATTTTTGTGTGAGCAAAATATTTTTGAAAAACCGAAACTCGAAGTAAGGTAAAGTGTCTGCCTTAAAAACTAATTACATTGTGGAAGAATTTGATAAGAATTTCAAACACGTTGACTAGTTTCAAATAGTATGACCATTCAAGACCCACCACACCGTCCGGTAACGACTCATCGTTTTTCACGTTGAAGATATTTGAAATCCAACAAATGAGTAGATAACATCGAACAGCATCATTCGCTAATAATATAATCACTGAAAATGTTTTAATCCAAACTAATGTTCTTTCTCAATTCAGCAAACATTTTTTTCTACAATTATATTCACGATGATGTTGAAATGTTGTTACAATATGGTGAATTCATCTTCTTATATGGACATGACGAGTAGCATAGGGAAAAAATGTTCAATGTTTCACATGTAATATAGATAGCATTCACAACTCTTTAACTCGGACGAAGAGAGGTATTAAGTATACGTTAATGTAAGTGTTTGGAATGGGTCTTAATGTGAAAATATAGTGGTTTACGTGCATAATTAAAGATATGTCAGTAGAAAATGTTACATTAGAACCGAGTACTGGAAGAACAACATTTTAAAATTAAAGAAATTCATGGTAACTTATTTACTTTTCAATGCATTGCAGAAATAACTTCTTACTTAGATTGCCATGTGAAATCATATAAAAAACATATGCAAGGGACCCGTATGAATCAGAACAGATGTGGCAAACAGAAATGATGTTGCAAAAACACTTGAATGTAAATATTGCCTTAACTTGCATTTACGTCAACATTAAATTGGATTGGAAATTGCCGAAAGGGCGATATTGAAAACCCGTCCGAAGCAACTGTGGTGAAACTTTCCAATTATCCACAAACCACCAAAATTTAAAAAAAAAATCTGACTAGACTTATTGTCGTCTAGTGTGATAATGAAAATTAGGAAAAGGAGAGGACCGAGAATCGAGCCCTTCGTGACCCCTGACGTGCAAATCGGATGAGAACAATTGAACTGAATTCTCCTGTCTTGCGAATGACTTCTAAACAACAAACCACAAGACGAAAAAAATGTTGCCATCACATGCATCGAAAATGTTTATACCGCAAAAAGGAGAACACAAATCGATTATTGCCATGTTGTGGTACATACATTTTGAACATTAAAGTAGTTTTTCGCCAACTTTTATGTACATAAAAAATTTTCGACGCACACCTCGAATTTACCAAATTAAGAGAGCGCTTTATTGCGACTTGAGGTTGCAAAACCTTAATTTAGTACTGAGTGATTAAGTAACGAATTCACGAGATATTTTTATTTTCATATATCGGAGAATGCAACAGGTAACAACGGGTAAAACCATTTACATTTTACCGGTAAGTTAAATTTTTATTTACCGGTAACAAGCTTCATACATTTTAATGTAATAGTAGATTATTGAACAGGCCAGTAAGTGACGTGTTAAATAATTGTATTTTTGAATATACAGGAATAACATACAAACAAATAATTACGCGTCGAGGAATGTTTTTAAGCAAAAAGCTTTGAGAGCTGTTTTTGGACGAGGGTAAAGTTTAGATTCCGAGCCGAAGGCGAGGAATATAACTACACGAGTCAAAAAACAGTTCTCAAAGCTATTTCCTTAAGTACATTCCGAGATTGCGTAATTGTTTGTTTGTATGTTATTCCTGTATATTCAAAAAAATTATTTAACAAGGCTCTTACAATGGCCTGTCGGTATAGGTGAAACAACAATTTCGGATTTACAGTACTTTTCATGTTGCGCGAATTGGTATGATATACATGATTGTGTGCAACGGTATTTCCGATTTATTTCAGTGTCTGCATTCTTGAATTCTTTTTATGAAAGTCTCGAAAATTCATTAAAATTCATGAAAATTACGAGAGGCTAGTACAATGTAAGGATTTCTGGATTTTGAAAGCACCCTTAGGTTGTGACTCCTCCCATTCCACAATAGTACACCGATTTCGTGTAAAATTATGTTCTTTAATGAAATTTTGGTACTATTAAAAAGGCCACGTTGGAATCAACATAAAAACGCCTTTTTAAAAATCATAGTTGGCCAGAAATTGTTCAATCAAAAGTAACTAACCAAGGGAAAATTCATGAAAATGTTTTCACGAATATAGGCAAAGACTTTTTGAAAAATACAGCTTTGCAAAATTCATTCCTTTTTCGTAACATTCAGTCATACATCACTGCATACAGTCGTTTTGCTATATTTTTCCTTAATCAAAATAAAGTTCTATTGAAGAAGCTAAACAGAGTCATCTGATATCTGGTTTGAACTCATTGTGGATCGCTCTTGTCATTTCTAAAGCCTAATGTAAGTTCTTGAGAGTCCGTCTCTTCATTTCTTTAATCATTTCGTCGCACCGGTCGGAGCATTTTGATAAAACTTTATTTTGATTCAGGAATACGTCATTCGTACAAAGCACGTATTTGTAGCTATATACCGACAGCATAATGCACATGAATGTCACATGAAATTCAATAAATTCGTTGTTATTGGCTTCAAATTCAAGTAATTTATTTCTTCAAATAACAATGCATTTATCGGCCTATTTTGCGGCCGATAAATACACCATACCGGCCGCTTTCAGATAAAACAAATTATTTTGCTTCAAACATATGAATTTTTCCGTACTTTTTCGTGTGACGGAGTGACAATTTAAATAATTTCACTTCGTACAGCCACTGATTTGGCTAAACATACATCGACGCGAAGCGATTAAATGACAGAAAATGAATTCGTTCTAAGGTATTAGATATAAGGAAAATTCATATTCACATTTTTCGTCGCTCAGTAGGTGTATACTTAGACTTTAGATTGCGATTTAAATTGAGTTTTAGATTGAGATGTATTTTCTATTATAACAAGTTGAGGCATGTATGAGAGGTTTTAGGAGTTATGTCTCTTTTGGTTTTTTTTTTTTTGCAATTACGTCCACATTAAATTGGAATGGAAAAAAATCCAACCAATTTACCCCATAACATAGCAAAAAAAATTTTTTCGAAGTGGGGCCGGACTATGGCTTTAAGGAGAGCCATCGGACCCATACCCAACAAGAAAATTCGTCTCTTTTTTCTCTACAGCACTGCACAAAAAACCTCATCATCAAAGGAATATTCGAGAAAAACCACCGTATAGGGTCTCGTAGCGTAATTTGGGACCCTACAGCATGACCCGCTTAACCGATTTTCACTAAATTAATTTTCGTGATTTTCTGAGGTCCATATCTTTCACTTTAAACTTTGAAGTGCGATTTCCGTTCTACTTTCGCAGATGAATAAGTCAAAAAGTTTCACCGACCTTCAGAAAACCACTGTCTTGATCACTTTTTTGAACGTAACTTCTAAGCCGATTTTGTTCAAATTCAATTTCGTAATCAGTTTTTCCTTTCATTTTGAAATCCCATAAGATTTACCTGATTTATGTAGAAAAAAACACGTTGGACCCTGGATACTCAGTTTTAGGACCCTGACGGAGTCCGAGGGCTCAAAATGAAAAATTCGATATTCCTAGAACGTTTCATTAATTTTTTTTTAAATGCTCGCAAAACCTAAATCGTCATAGGTGGCCCGACAATACCTAGATTCAATTCCATGAAATATTTTTCAATTTAGGGAGAAAACATGTTTTGAAAGTCAGTCAATACTCGTGTTGAGGGATGGACTGACAGACGGACAAAATTTTTTTTTTCAGATTCGACATCGAATGACCATGATCGATTGCTTTTACCAAATTTTCGAAAAACTTCGTTCTTCGTACTAGGGTGTAGCGTTTTTGATGAAGTTTTTTATTTTTGAGCTTAAAAGAGAAGTGGTCCTTATAATGAAATTTTATCGTCACTGAAGCTTCCCAGAAGGTACAAACACGTGCTTTAAAATTTACTTGTTATGCTGTTTTCAACATTATCGCCATTATCTCTTTTTTCAATGTATTTTTTCTATGGCAGAACTTGAAAACAGCTGAAACTTGATAACAAGTACATTTATAAGCACACGACCGTAGTAAGACCTGATGACCGTGATAGATACATACGCGAAACGCTGATATCACGGTCCAGTTCATGGGCCAGTTCAACACGAAAAATCACTATGTAACTCATAATGACAATTTCTGTTAAGCTTTGAATTTTCCACAAAAATTTCAGTTTTCCACTGAAGTTGATAATAAAACGTTGTAAGTCAAATTAAATATAGTGGTACGGCAGTACAGTTGGTAAAATGCAACAAATCACATAAAAGTGAATAGGTCTCGCTGTATTCAACTTTTCTTAAATTTTTTATTCCCTGGAAAGCTCTTGATATCCTCTACAACAGACATGACAGCCGCCGATCGAGCCGAAGTTCACTGATTTTCTGGCAGCCGAGTCGCAGTTAGTTCGAGCCGACCTTCACTTCACCACGCAATCTGGTATATTTTGGACCAAAATAACGATTTTATTCGCGAAAAAACCTGCTTAAGGCAATTTCAGTATACCTGAGAAAGCTTTGAATTATCGTAATGTAAATGATATTTCTGGCTTCACGAAAGTAATGAAGTTAAATCTGTTAGAAAGGTAAAAAATTGAGAAAATCACGTTTTGATACAATTACACCCATAGTAGTAATATTTTACTATGGCTTGTTGTACCTTCGGCAGATTTAAAGTCCACCCGCTTGAATCAACATTCAAAAGCCACTCACAATTCTTAATCCTACTTCCAATTATTTGACAAAAATCGAAAAACTAAAAGTGCTGATTTCGTCGTTTACGACTCATCAGTACAACTTGACTTAAAACGATGTGTATATCAGCATAGATGGCCACAGAATGATACTCGCCTTTAAACAATTGGAAGTAGGATTAAGAATTGTGAGTGGCTTTTGAATGCTGATAGAAAATTTCTGCCCAAAACTACATTCGCGGTATACATTCAAATTCAGTAAAAAAATGGTTTTTCACATGACCATGGCCAATAACAAAGTACATACGCCAAACAGGCATACAACCCTTATGTTGCTTATGATCCGCGAGCAAATTGAAAGCAGTGAAAAATATGAGAATAATGTTTCCATAAAAACGGACGCACGATTGTTTATAAAACAAACTTCTGTGTCAAATGTTACGAACGGGAGTTTGATGAGAAAGTAGCCTGTAGTGTCATGTACTCTTTGAAAGTGCTTCGTCGAATATAATTTTTATATTATCTCGTCATATGCAGCTCCCACAGTGGTTAGATGGCGCTCCTGCCTACTTTTGTATCAAACTTAACACCTCGCCTGCCATATATTTTACGTTTTATTTTATTGGCTTCCTCGCTCGCCTTGAAAAAATACACACGCTTTTGGCTAATGCTCCCTCCTCTCGTACTCTTTCGTAAGCTTTTCGAGAACTTCCCCTTATCCTTGGTGCGTGTGTACTTTGTGAATAGTTAAAACAAGAAATTATCAAAAATTATTTTTCCAATTTTAGACATTTCGTAAAAATACTTTTGATCAACATTAAACTTTTATTGGTAATATTTTCAATGACGAAAATCGGCTTGAGTCGAAAAAAATCGGCTTGATTTCTAATTGATTTTTCATTGGCTGTCATGTCTGCTCTACAAGTGTGAGCAAAAAGAAAATAAAAAAAAAATTTGCTTAGAAGTTATATCAGCCGAAACCTGGACCATTTCGAAAAAAATGGAAGTCGGCTACACTTTTCGATGTGTAGTCGCGCTTAAATACAAAAAAAAAATATTGCCAAAGTATGCCAAATTGTTTCCCAACATCCACT
This sequence comes from Pseudolycoriella hygida, assembly GCA_029228625.1. Taxonomy (NCBI): domain Eukaryota; kingdom Metazoa; phylum Arthropoda; class Insecta; order Diptera; family Sciaridae; genus Pseudolycoriella; species Pseudolycoriella hygida. The sequence continues at coordinate 151,899,844 of CM055404.1, read as the reverse complement.
GAAACTTCTCCGACCATAATCCGTAATTTGATGATTATGGGTCGGCCATAGAGATGAGCGGGTTGCCCGAAACTTCGAAAAACCCGACCCGAACCCGAATTGTTTTTTTCTGATTCATGGGTTTCGGGTTTCGAAAATTTTAATCGGGTCGGGTTCGGTCCGGGTCGGGTTGTTGTATCATTTTATTCGGGTCCCGATCCTTTATTAACTTTTTATATTTTACAAAACTCGTCTAAATTTTATCATCTTACATTAAACGAATTTTGTTTTAGTCTAAGGTCCGTGAAGAATGCAGACGTCGGGCCTTGAAATAATTTTTGTTTCGAAGTAATTTGGGTTGTGAGTTTCGAAAAACTTGAGTGTCTGGTTCGAAAAATTATATCGGGTCGGGCTCGGTCCGGGTCGGGTTTTGAAACAGTTCAGGGTTCGGGTTTCGAAAATTTTAATCGGGTCGGGTTCGGTCCGGGTCGGGTTTAGAAACAATTCGAGTTTCGGGTTTCGAAAATTTTTATCGGGTCGGGTTCAGTCCGGGTCGGGTTTCGAAAAATGGTCGACCCGCTCATCTCTAGTCGGCCACGAGAAATCCTAATGTGAAGCAAAGTCACCAAACACGCAAAAAAACGGCTTTTCTCGTTCCGACAACCTTAAATGACATTTAAAAAAAAACCAAAGCATCGTAGGAATATGCTGGACAAAGCCTGAGGTCAGGCCTTCAAAAATAAAAAACTTCACCAAAAAAGCTGATCCCTACTTCGTACGGGTCTAAACATTACTAAAACGTACTGCCACTAACTACTTTTAACCACATTAAAAGAGTGCCCACTGCCCACGCTGTAATAATATTACTCCTTCCCTTTTCATGCTTGCGTCTTACATGAATGACCCCTTGATTTCAAACGGCAGATTAAAATTTTAAGTGCAATTAACAGATCAACGGACGCAACAATCTGTTTAAATCGTGTCGGTAAAGATCAACAAGCGACTAAAAGATAATGTAGGAATCCGGTCTATTCCGAACAAATTCGGTAATTGACCATAAGTTTATCTTGGAAAAACACAACATGCAACATATTTGAGTGTAATTTTCCAAAAGCTGCGTTATTAAACCTCATTTCATTCGAACTCTATAATTATAAAACAATTTCGTCCAAACTCATAAATCATGTTCTTATATTCAATGCATTTAAACATTCAACGTATTACTTTAACAAACAATTGAATGAAGTATGTGATTTAAACATAAAAATAAATTATATTCAATGTACGCGCCTGTTTACAAATAATAATAAAGCGAAATATGTTCATAATTTTCTTATCAAATTTCCCATTGAAAATGATTTTTTTGAAAAGAAAACTTTGTATCTCAAGTGAAATGTTGAACAAATTTATAACAATAATTGGAGATATTGTTACAATGAACATACCATGCATTTAATAATGGGATAATGTGTGTAATAAATACACTCCTTCAACATTATGACAAATGTTGAAAGTACCGTCCCACACTTGATATTTTGTGTTCCGAGTCATTTGTTCCATTGCCTCACTCACATTTGGTATTTGGTTTTCATTTAGTGTTTTTATTTTATGAAACGATCTTTGATTCCAAACAATGTTAATCAATTGTTTTCATCGTTTAATTTACCATATACTTACAGGTTAACAAATTTCCGTCAAGCACAAAACCAATAATAATATCCAACAAACCTCTTTAGAAAACAGAATCGTTAAAATATTTCAATAAAGAAATTTTTTTTTTTGCATGAAAGAATACTTTGAATACCATCTCCTCATTATACGAAAAGAGCTAAAAAACAACGAATCTTCAAATAATACACAGAATAATCCTCATGCGATAGACATGCAAGAATATCCCATCCAATAATCTTTTATTTATTTATTTTTATTCTTCACACAAAACACTAAACGAACAACAGAGAGTGCAGTGAAATACAATAAATAAATAACCGCGTGCTCGAATTTTTCAGTCAATATATTCTTTTTGCTCTGTTCCAAGCAAGAGAAGGCTATTTAATGTTAAGTTGCCATCAACAAGAAACCATCAGAATGGACCACACACGTTGAATTTTATATCGGCCTGTTTGTAATCACACCGCTGTGCTGATGCGGCGCGGTTCCTTCAGTTAGTTTCATATCGGTATAAATACACGGTATATGTTAGTAAAAATGATTGTTACATGATAGCACCCATGGTATTTTAATATCAGCGTTTATAGAGGTGTTTCTTTTCTGGATATTCTGCTTTTGTTTTGGATTGCAATGTGTGTTGTGTTTGTTTCTCTTTGCATTTGAGATTTTGCAGGAACTGAATCTGAACTTTCGTTACACGTCTGCGTTTATTTGAAGTTAAAAAATTGAAATTGAATTACTTGGAAATTGGTTCCCTCTGTATTACACGGTGTTTATGTTCTTGGAGTTCATCATTTATTCACGGGTACTTGTTTCAGGACGAAAAAAGAATCAGGGTAAAGAAGCAAGGTAAGGAGTCCATGGAATGTAAGTGATCTATCGCAAAAGTTGTTGCGTTTTCATCACATAAACATTGTGCGCTTTACGTGACATCGAATAATCAAACCGTAAGAAAGAAATCGAAAATAAAAAAAAATTTATTTTCTATGTGAGAGTATATTGGTGTGTCTCCATAATCAAGTAATGAACAACACATAAATAAGAATGAATATTACTTAAAGCAAATGTCAAGTTTGCACCAATACACTCTCGCGTATCAGTAAAACATTTTTTTACCCGTATGAAGTGCAAAGGTCCTATACGTTTACTACAAACAACTTTATTGTAATATGGGGCTATCGAGGTGGGAGGATCACCCGAATTTTTTTTTACCTGAAAGGCACACATGTCCCACAATTCAAATTCGAAGATGAACAAAATCGGTCAAGTATGTAGTTCCGTAGATATGGTCGAACATGGTTTTTCGAGGGTCGACGAAGCTTTTTCGAAAATATCCCAGCAAGTTCCCAGCACCATTTGATCTAACAAAACTGGGAAAGATTTTTCGTCGAAATCGGGTCAGTGGTCTGAGTACTGAGTCCAGTGGTTTTGACGAAATTGAGTTTCATGGCTATATACGAAACCAGATGGTTTTACGTCTATATTTGCTTAACTATGCAATAGGGAGTTTCACTGTCAAATGCAAAGTTGTAGAGAGTAAAATTTTAGAGAATACGTGTATCAAGATTTTATCGAAAAGTGGCCCAATCATAGTACATGACCAGTTCTAGAATTGGGAGGGATGACTCACATCTCTAGAACTATGGCAGTTATAAATTTGCTTCCAAAGGAAAAGTTGTAAGAATAAAATTTTAGAGAATATGTGTTTCAGGGTTTTAAGGAAAAATGAGAGATATTCTCCTCCCTCCTTTCGTCGGTCATGTCCTGAGAAGAAGTGAATCTTTTACGGAAAAATGATTTCGCTTGATATATTTTGTTCACCATAAGTTAGAACTTTTAAGCTTCTAAACCTTCGACGACAAGCTTTGCGGAGCAATCTGTGTGAGGCTCTAATTTTATTGAAGGGCCCCACGTCCAAAAGCCGTAAATATGTAAGGAATATAAGGCTTCCGATTCTCAGCAGTTATTAAAAACTTGATTTTAAGTACACACCGCGCTTACATTATAAAAGTGTTCACATTAGCAGCACAGCCTATTAATATCGAAAACATTTATTACTTAGGCTGATAGTTTGACAGCGTTTTATTACCTTAATTTTTTTCCTTCTTTCATTTGCCACATTATGTATCGAACGGACAGGCATACATATATTAATACAATGTTATGCGATGGCTAGATAAAAGGTAATCCAATAAAATTAACAACAATTTTCATATTATAATGGCTTACAATGGAATAGAGTCTCGCATATCGTTTCAATGAATATAAATAATAAGATTATACAATTTAATATGGAACCATTAGGAGAATAAGCATAAAATAGAGAAATATGAATAATATAACAAAACGAAGGTTGTTTTATTGCCCGGATAGCAAACAAATTTTCTCTATAAAATACAATTGATATAATTTGTACAAAAGCAGCGTGACATCAAAACGCCTTGTTAACGGAGATGATTGATTTTAATAGTTTTGTACCCGCAAGTGAAAATCATGACCGATGATGTCACAGTTGTTGTGTACGAATATGTAACACTGAGTTCTTATCTTAAAGTCAGCAAAACGCCCTGAATTCAATTTACCACATCTTCTATATTCTATCTATATTTTACCAACTATGAAAGTTTAGATCCCAGATCCAGATGTATAAATTCTAGAACTCGCCGTTTCACTTTTTAGGTGACTCAAATATTTCGTTAACTCGGGCTATATGTTTTTTGAAAAATGTTTTGTTACTTTAAGTAGTTCAGGAGTTAGGTTGACCTTTTGACTAGTTACTGAACCTGACCAGGTCAAACTGAACCTGACCAGGTCAAACTGAACCTGACCAGGTCAAACTGAACCTGACCAGGTCAAACTGAACCTGACCAGGTCAAACTGAACCTGACCAGGTCAAACTGAACCTGACCAGGTCAAACTGAACCTGCCCAGGTCAAACTGAACCTGCCCAGGTCAAACTGAACCTGCCCAGGTCAAACTGAACCTGCCCAGGTCAAACTGAA
>CM055404.1:151879376-151894692 GCA_029228625.1 Pseudolycoriella hygida | reverse complement strand
CTGAACCTGACCAGGTCAAACTGAACCTGACCAGGTCAAACTGAACCTGACCAGGTCAAACTGAACCTGACCAGGTCAAACTGAACCTGACCAGGTCAAACTGAACCTGACCAGGTCAAACTGAACCTGACCAGGTCAACCTGAATCTGCTCCGAGTATTAAGCCAATATTGTTGTCACCGGATTTAAATTTCGAGATTTATGGGATTTATTGATGTGGATGCTCACGTGACGTTACTAATTTCGTCGATTTATTACAATTTTTTGCAAAATAACGTCACACTAGCAACATACCCCCTCCCCCCTCGTCCCATTTTGTCCCACACATGTAAGACCTCTCCCCCCTCAGTGCGGACGAGCTTTATGGGCGGCCCCTTTGTTGCTCCCTGAATTTCGTTACTTGTGCCTGAGGAAAATTTTCCATCTGTTATAACAGATTATAATTACTAATAATTCTTTTCTTATTTTATTTTATGAATGTCACCTAGTAAGGTATCTCTTGTACGAAATACAAACAACAACAATGCACCTGTATGAAGTATACCCTCGAGTATACCATACCTTTGTCATGCTCGTGAAATTCTACTATTAAAGCCGACCTTAAATGACAGTCAATCGAGTTTCTGCTTCTCCTTTCCACGAGTTCGTTATTTTTGTTGTTAAATATTTTCTTTTTCAATTTGTTTCACCTAATTTCGCTGATGGTAATAATTTGATGCGGTTTAACTATTTGCACGTAACTTGTTTGCTGTTTGTTTTAATCTTAAAAAAATAATAAATAATTAGGAAAAGCGATTGTTTATTTTATATTTTAATTAAATTAAATTGCCCCAATAGTGTGTTAATACCGTAACTACATTTTAATTACGTTAAATTATTTCGATTTGCATAAACATTTTAATTAGGTTCAAGACCATTTTCACAAGCATACACAACTATATAGAAGTTGGCTAATTATTCAATCGAAAAATTCAAATAAATTAGCAAGACAGTTCTGTTCAATTATATCACACTTCAAGTTCACTCTCAGTAGCTTCACTCTGGAGATAAACACTTACGAAGAAGAGGTTGTCTTTTTACAAGAATGCGTCTGTGCGAAAAGAATTTGTAAAAAGAACATGCAAGTGATGTAGCCAGCGTCAGATAGATCAAGCTTTTCAAAGCCTTGCACAAAGGGCAAAGTAGATTTCAGCGTCCATTTGCCCGACTTTCGTTGGTATCTCGAGGCAAAGTGGTCATTCACACTTATTGGGGATGGAAAGGGGAGGGTCATATGGCGAAAATGTAAAATTTTAAGACCAAAAATTTGTGTTAACACTGTTCTTTTAAGTTTAAAGAAATCATCGTGAGAAGACTGTGCCTCAACTTGAGTAGCCTGTAATAGTGATGAAAAATTAAGCAAAGAAACATTGTCGAAATTGTGAACTAGGGTGTTTCTCAAATTTAGATGTTAAGTGGTATTTTAAGTCCCATGTAATGTGCAAGTAAAGTTAATGATGAGATCACCCCCTCCAAAAATCGGGGCTTCCACAAAAAGCGTTTTAGATATTTTGCGATCCCAAAAAATATTATTTACATATCTCTCAAAATCGTTGAAGTCTAAAACTTTGCATTCACATTTCAAAACATTACATGGGACTTAAAATACCACTCGACATTTAAATTTGAGAAACACCCTTTTGTGCACGTTTGCCCTCCGCAATCATACAATTATTCAACCGGAATGCGGAACACCATCTTTGTTTGAGAAAATTAGAATTTGAAACTTCGAAAGTACGTTTGTAGGGTAAATTTTTAAAGATTTTTTCAACACCTTCGCACTTTTTCAGCGCCCTGTGCAATTGCCCATAGGGTAATTCGGTACTGGATGTAACATTGATGTCTGTGTGTTGCATAAGATATGTGTAAATGTTAGTAAATATTGTGTGAAGTGTGGAGTTGATGTTTTAATGTTGGGCCAAGAAAGCTAAATCATTATTTTCGTAACTTACGTTGCACTCACGTTACACTCACACAACATCAACATAATAACGTCACGACAATCTGACAACATTACTTCACAAAAATACAATTCATAAGGCATAAACACAACAATTCCATAACAAATTTTACAACTTTTACACTCTAAACGTACACCAATCGTAGTGTAGGTGTTGTACAGGGAGGCAGGCGTTGTGCTAGCGATGTATATGATACAACTGCAAAGTACTTCGGTTTCACAGCTCACACAACACATACCACTTTTACAACCCAAACACCTTTCGCTTACACCACAAACACAACACAACTTTTATTATAGAATGGATCGACAAGCAGAGTAAAGCCCTCACCTAGTTTGAATTCACGATCAAGGAAACATTACATAAATAATTTTAGCATTTATCCTTACGTAATTATAGAAAGAGTTTTATAGGCTAAGATATGGATGTTTGGTATCTTATTGATAAAAAAGTGTTTCAGGAATGATTTTCGTACAATATCTAGGCAGCAATTTTACATCAACTATACAACAAGAAGACAACAACTTCACAACCACAACAATTTTACAACCCTTGTACAAAAATTTGACATTTTGACTTTGTCATTTAACGAAACACTCGATGAACATTCGATGTATTCCAAAAATGAACTTTCAGATTTTGATGATGAACACGGCAGTACAAATGGATATTTATTCAATGTAGATGAGCTAAACAGAACTCTATGTTATGTACATCTCAGGTATTGACACATATAAATAAAAAAAATGAGATTTGGTTTTTCAATTCCTTTAAACTAAAACATTGAAGCTTTTGAGGTTGAAGCATGAAGCTACAAGATATTGAGGTTTCAAGACATTAGAAATCGCAAATACTGGAATTTTCGATCCACCCCCACAATGCGCACAATGCGAAAAGCGAGCGATATCAAATAATACAACATTTATCTGCTAGAACTAGGTTTTAGTATATGTAGGTATCTCGCATGCATTCTGTATAATACTAGAGGTATAGTAGGTGAATCATAAGATTGTGCAACTTTTTGTTTCGGAGTAAATTTTACTAGTAAATAAAATGAAATGTTGCATAATCTTATGATTCCGTTACTGGAGACTGAGGGAATAGTCAATAATTTCTCATTTATGTATTTTATGTCTTGTCTAACAACTTTTCCAATCATTAACCAAGATAACAACATTATTGAAACTATCATTTCTCAACTTCAAAGATTCGACCTCGAACAAACTAAAAAATTGAGCGACTGTTTCACTTCTTTGTTGTTGCTATAAAGCAAAATAAGATTAATAAACTAATATTCCTTTTACCTAAAGATCAAGTGTTAGCCGGAATGATTAAATAATTTAGTTATTTTTGAGAACTTTAAATTATCGCGGCAACCATTGGTTAAATGCATTAAACTCATTCACCAGATTGCATAGTCGCGCATATCAAAATTACATTCATTCACGACAAACATAAGAATGAAAACGGGGACATATTTTCAGAAAAAAATGTCACAACTGTGTTACAAGTCCGTAACGAAAGTTGCAATAACTAATAACTTTGGAATTACAAAGAGTTATGTTATCAAACTTCTGGACTTTGAAGATAATGATTTGATGCATCGTTTAGACTATTTGTTGCAAACGAAATATTTTATCTTCATTATGAAAATACCTTCTGTAAATAGCAGAGATCGGAAATCAAAATCAAATCTTTTTTTCATACTCAAATCATTGTTGAGCATCACGAAAAATGAGTGATTTTGAGCATCAAACCGTCGAAAATCACGTTTTTGAAAAAAATTTATTTTCTCCAAAAGTCAGTGCAATCAACTCAGTTTCACCTGAAACGAAAAAATAACCAATAAAACAAAAAATGATTTTTTTAAAAATTTTGGATGCTCAATTTTTTTTCAGCATCATTTTTTATCGAAATCATGATTTTCGTAAATCAAATCACAAAAATCCGGTCTCTGGTAAATAGTGATTCCCGTGTAAAAACCGCGGGATTTAACATATTCAGACAGTTCGTTTTTAATGAAAATACAAAAATTTTTTTGCAGTAAATAGTCCAAACGATGCATCAAATCATTATCTTTAAGGTCCAAAAGTTTGATAACATAACTCTTTGTAATTCCAAAGTTATTAGCAATTGAAGTTTTCATTTCTAACTTAGGAATCTACAATTGTATAAAGGTTGATTCTGCAACATGTCTCCGTTGTTCTTATGCATGTCGTAGTAAGTATATTGTGTGTATGCAAGTATGACACTTATTTGATGAAATTGATGTTAAATCAAAAGGAAATAACAATAATTTGAAGATTTCTACTATATTTTTATTCATTTCGACTAGCAGTAGTGCATATTTATGTTTGTGTTGTGATTGCTTTCTGCAATTAAAAGGGAGTTTCGTTTCCTTTGCCTTTGTGAAAATAAAAATTTGTTTATTAACGCATCGTTCGTTCGAGGTACAAAGTATTAAAGTGGAAAATTGATTCAAGTCTCTTACATTCGACGGTAAAGATTGAGAAAGGTCTTCAACCGAGAATTTAATAGATGAATGAGGTGAAGTAACTTTTCCCGCCGTCTTCTGTATATTAATTTTCAAAAATCTATAGCAATTGTTACTACACAACGGAAAATTGTGCATATTGGATGAATTTAGCTTTTAATTTTGTTTAATCTCGCTCTCAAAAAAAATATTTTTTACTAAGAAAGAAATGATCAAAATAAACCAAAGATAAAAATCTCTCCGGAATTCATCTTCTCTGTCTCAACAAATATGCGAATCAAAATAAAATGAAAATTCCCACACCATTTACCATTTTCCCATCATGTAAGAGCAACAATTTCGAAATATGCAGCAAATAATATAATCTTGTTTCGAGCTGTGTGTTGCTATCGTGCGCTTTTTGGAGTCTGCCGAGAATGGACCACCCAAGTAGATTTTATTTTCTTACTGCTGGCTGATGGTGTGCAATGCAACATGGAAAAAGCTCATTCGCAATTGTTCGGCCGTTGAAATTCTTCAACAAATTTACTGTGAAATGAGCATTGCAATTATTAAACGATAAATTTTAATTTCGTTTTTACAAGTAATTGCAATTGGCATTGACGGATCGAAAGGGAACGTAGTATTTTCGTTTGAAAAATGGAGCAAAATATTTTCCGTATTATTATAAGTGGTATTTGTCGACCAAAGTCGAAACGTTTGCTTCGCTACAAATGCAAGTTAGCACAACAAATACCCGTGTCATTCCATATTTCTTTTCCAAATTAATTATCAAAAAATCTAATAAAATGTGAATGATGCGATTTTGATACTTAATCCGCTTCATCATCATGGAATCAACATTTACATTTATATTCGTATAATACGTTTTGTTGTAGTTCTTCAATGTCAGAGATTACGAGAAAAACGCTTAAATGCATGATATGCGATGCTAATTAAGTCTTTCCGATGCTTATCTTTTTGATGGTTTTGGCATGGATTTGTATTAATTAAATTGTGTGTTGTGCTGTATATGGACACGAATGAATATCCGATTATTGAAATGCCTGCGATGCGGTGGCACGATTTTTGATTCAAGGTTTGTGATTGCACCTACAGCACCTACATCAAACATATGCACAAAAAAACGTATAATGTTCAACGTTGACAGTCCAACATCTTAAAAATTAACTAACGACCTTAGCAATAGTCGTACATTTACATCACTAGGACTTACATTCGAAAGTGAGACATTTTCACATAGCCCAATATACACAAGATGTGTACGTATTCCGAGTGCGAGAAAGTACACACCGCTTGTGTATTCGGCTATTTTGAAAGATATGCGGGAATACACAACAAGAGTGTGTATATAGTGTATATAGAAAAATATTGTACTACTACTTATCCCATACGATAGTTGATTATTACATGTCAATATGCCCCCTGCGAAAATGATCCATTACGTGATGGCACAATTTCGATACATTTTCATGTAAAATTTAACTTTCGCATGGGTAGTCAATAAAACATTACACATTGGACCTTGCTACATAATTCATTACTTCTGAAACAATTTTGTGGATTCGCAAACTCGCTTGGTTATTTTGAGCAACTCGCTTTAGAGACTGTTTATCTTGACTTGTGTGGTTGCTTACCTTGCCTTCGGCTCGGATATGCAACCTCTATACTCAAACAACAGTTTCCAAAGCTTGCTGCTCAAAGTTTGGCTCTCATCAGAAAACTGTATCCTCATGTAATGAATTAATTTCGCAGGGTCCAATTTGTATTTGTCTTTTAGAGACTCCACTAACAGCTTTTTATAGCCAGTAACAATTGATGTCTGGACCACTGGCTTAACGTGACTTTCGAAACACGTCTCAGAGTAATGCGAATGTAGCGTCTTATTAAATTACTCCAAGGATTGTGAGGCGCATGATTATTATCTCGCCTAAATGTATGTTTAGATATTTCGTACAGAGCTTCATCGTATATGGGTTACGTCATACGATACATTCAGTGTGTTCGTATGGGCACCAAACACACCACAACTACCCAACTTTTGAAGCTTGAGTGAACTTTAGGACGTCATTAATGCGCTACACTTCATAGAAAAATTCCATGTAGAATTTTTCCGACACGGGATTTGAACCTCGCTCGTTTTGGTGGAAGGCTAGTACGCTAACCACTGTGCCAATCCGTAATGTACTAATTGATACTATGAAGTACATAACTTTATGTCTTCGTACACAAGAGCTTGTGTTGTAATGTACTCTTCCGCCTCACGCTAAATTGGGTCGTAAAAAATCAATTTTTAAATATGGACGAAAAATATTTAGATGAGATTTCACGACATAAATCAGGTTCTCCCTTCGGGTCTCCGAATTTATTAAATTTCTTATTCAACTGTTCGTGTTCTCATTGTCACGCTGATGATCTCTGCCAATAGGTTTGAATTTGAACGATAATTACATGGTTGATCAAATTTCGCTATTTTTATTTCTTATTGGATCGATTTGTTATGGTTAAGGAGCGATATGGAAATGAAAGCATCATTGGACCGCATTAAATTCCATTAAATGAGGAAAAAAATAATGTTCAACAACTGGTTTTTGAGTTTATTTTACCAGAAATCAATTGATTTTCAGTTAGGTGCCTGTGTGATGCATACGAAACAAAAGTGCCCATAGAAATGCGATCATTGCCTTCGATACTTCGGTATTTAAATCGAAGCAAATCAATGCTGATATTTCTTATTGCAATACATATTTAAATACAACTTTGGCTGGGCAGACAAAGAGACGTCATGGTCGTCAAGGCTATTTGTTATTCAGAAGACTGATGTAGTTTATTGTGCACTTTGTTTCGCTTTTTTGGGATTCGTCATTGTTTTTCATCTGGGTTTTCGTTGCGTATAGTAACAATCAATTAGCAATAAGTATACGTTTCGAGTTGAAAAAGAGTGCTTCATTGAAAAGAAACAGGTTAGCTGTGGACAATTACGAAAAGTACGAATTTGGATAGTTCAAGGGCAGAAGAAGGGATATTAAGGATATTAAGGATGTGAAACTTACATCATGCGATTTTTTATGAAAACTTTTATCTTTCACAAAGGAAAAATACGAAACATTTTGTAAAATCCTTAAAAAATCTTTTAAATCGAATCTCCAAAATATAAGATCATCGAATCGCTGAGATAAATTGAGAGTAGCCGTTCAAGTATACATTACACAATACTAACAAGCGAATGCGAGCAACTGTGCGTAATAGACCCGCGAATGCTTTTCGAAATTATCGCAATGATACAACGATACATATTTTTATTTTAATAGCGGAGATAAGTCAAACATTGAACGTAACGTAACTACCCGATGGCCGAGTGACTTTGTGCATAGTAGTACTAACTTTTTTGAGATGCGGTGTCTGGGGTTCAATTTCTGATGAGCGATAACTTTTTTTTTACACAATATATGAAATTAAGATAGAAATAAACCAGAGAGTGTGGGCGTATGAAAAAATAATATTTTCAAAAAAAGTAAATATTTTCGGTACTTCGCAGAACACAGCAAAAAACGATGTAAACACATTTCATTTACAGACGCATCAAAGTTATACTGAACACTCAATGAATTATCAGACTTTTAATTGTCAACAAAATGAGATATGTTCACGTTAACATTTTCTTTTGTTGAATTCTGCATCGAACGCACGCGTGTTCTATGTGAATTCAAATAAGCGCCCGTTTGTGAACACATCCCATTCCCTTTGACTTTTAAAAGTCATAAATTTCATAATAGTGTTCAACGTAACTTTGAAGCGGCTGTATATTCGACTGCAACGTGAGACGTCCCGTGTTCGATTCTCAGACTTTCTTTTAATTAAATGTTTGTAGTCTAGCTGGTTATTTACCATCCTTAACAGTTAAATTTATCTCTCTAGACGCATAAATACTGAGAATAAACTCATTTACCATCTCAAAAAATTGCGGTTAATGTGTGACATATTGTCGGTTATAAAATAAAAAATATGCGAAAAATGGTCGATATTGTGGGAGTCAATGACATAACAGATATAGACTGAATCGCGGGATGACGTACTTCTGCGGTTTATGCAATAAATGGGAATAAACGGAATAAATGATAATTTTTTCAAATTCGTCAAAAACTCAAATAGACTTGATTTTGATGGTAACGCACACAACAAACCATACTAATGTGTCAAAAAGTGAAAAAAAACTCACTTTCGAAAACTTCAAAGAATTTTTGTTGTAAAATGGAATAAAATAAAAAAAAAATAAAATTTAATCTCAAGATGCTCAAAATGCTTTATAATTAGTGCAAACCTTTTTTTGAACTTATTTGTCTAACTTGTGGTGGTTTGGTTCAGATATTTCGCAAAAACAACAACAAAAAATTGGGAATAAATGGAATAAATGAAGTGAATGAACTGAATCGACGTAATCATAAGCTGAATGAAAATTACACAATTCACACTGGCTTCTTCAGGAGCAAATACGTAATTCACCTAAATTTACCAACACTACTAAACATTTCAACATTTCATGTTTGCCTCAATTTGTTTTAACATTTTGATAAAGACTATCAATCTAAACGAAATATGTCTTATACATCAATATAATTTATGTTATATACTAGCAGAAGATAAATTCATTTTCACCGTTACAAACAGTACGATAAAATACACTTTACTGCCCGTTAGACAGTAAAATTTACGTAATTGTGAAAGAAATAACGATATCATATTGCTGTGCTACCAGCTTATCACTTCACTTCGTTGAATACTTCACACATTTCAAAGATAAAAAATGTTTAAATGAAGGAAAATGTCTATTTTGAATAAAACAAAATTGAAAATTTCATCGACTCCGATTGTGGAACATCTACCTTTTATATAATGTACTCTGTGTTTTCTTGAAATTGATGTCGGATCATTGTATACATAGCACCAGCCGGTGTTATATGTATGTTATGTATGTACCTTCGACACAGAGTTATGTCGTTGTATATAAACATAAAGTTGGGTAGAACACTTTATGTTATGCAGTGTTAAACAGACAAAATTGATAAGGCACGCTTTCGCAAATGGATGGAAATTTGCATATCTCGCCTATTTGAAAATACTCGGGAAAATTTATTCATAAAATGGAATCAGTGTTATGTGCGCACGGTGCGAGTAGATAAGTTGTACATATATTGGATGGAACAAATTATATAATGTATATGTATATGTATGTATATGTAATGTATATATGTAATGAATAATGTATAAAAAGGTTCAGCTAAAATGGGAAAATGGTATCATTATGAGAGCAGCTTAATTTTTATGAAGTCGACAGTGTCTTATGGATACCTTGCCCAGTTGCGAATTGTGATTTCCAGCGCCCTAGCTTTATCCATCAACAGTGCGCCTACGAATCATCTCCGTCAAACGATCATTGGTATCGTTCGATTGACACTATTCTCCACTATTCACCAATTACACCGATTCCACATACTTCCATGGACAAAAACGTACGCCTCTTGTTCCTCTACAACAACAACACTACATAAAAAACCTCATCATTAAAGGAATATTCACGAAAATAGAACAAAAATATCGTGTAGGGTCGCGTAGCGTGAGTTGGGCCCCACACTAAAGAGCCTATAGCCCGAACCACTCAACAGATTTTCACTAATTTAATTTTTGTGGTTTTCTGAGGGGCAAATCTTTCAAAACCGTGAAGACCATAACATCGAAAGTTCTTTACCGATTTTGCCTAAATTCCATTCCTTATCAGTATTTCAACTTTATTTTAGAAAAAAAAAAGATTTGGTAAATCGGATAAGATTTACCCGATTTCTGCAGCAAAACACGTTGAGCCCTAGTAGAAACTCAGTTTTATGGCCCTGGCTAAATCCAAGGGCTCAAAATCAAAAAATTATCTTTAATAAATTGTCGGGCATTTCCAGATCTTTTAAACAAAAAAATACTTTTGAAAATCGGAAGAGATTTACTCGTGTTATGTGCAAAAGGCCCAAAACCACTTAGGAGGCCTTTTGGTACTACCTTTCAGGGGAAAAAATATTTTGAAAGTCGATTAACATTTTCACGAGTTATCGTGTGTGCAGACGGACGGTAAGATCCACTGAGACGGGCTGGGGGTGGATGTTGCGTTACAGTAAGACGTTGACAGGATAGCGGATTGTTCCGGCAGGATATGTCATGGCTTTGAAATTGTTCTTTCGCGAAAAATTTCTGTTGCTAGAAAAATTACAAAAATATTGAAAAATAGTGGAATTATTGGATTTTTATAATCGGAAAAAAATCCGATAATTCCGCTATAACTACGGGAGAAAAAGAAGAGGAATGATACTATGCTTTGAAAACGGTACCCAGGTAACAGAGAATAGCAGAATTATCGACACGTTCACCAGGTTATATGCACAAGCTCTTTTGAGAGCAGGTAAACCCATTCATAACAAATATCTGCAAGGTAAAGTTTATGGATCACAGGTAATTAAACCAAACCACGCTCCGCAACCACATAATAATTATAATTTAGTAGCTAATCCGACTGACTGCCGAGCGGCAACAGTTCCAACTGTATTGTAGAGTAGGATAAAAGAGTCAGTATCAACAGGCGTGACCCAGCGTTGTCCATTTGACCTCTATCTACTCTCGAGAAGAGGGGCACTGTCAGAGGACATCTAAACTACAAATAGCACAATGGCAACACTGCGGGCAATGCGTTTTTCGCACAGTGCGATGACCATTTCCTTAGCGAAATTGGCTACTCTCTCTGGGAATGGGTTTTTCAAGGCCTATACTGTTCAGTCGGAGTTGGCGATGGTTCTTTGAGTATAAAAGCGTTCCTCATGAGAATGGAAGAAGTATGATTTTGCCATCCAACACACACATTTAATTTTCCAAATAATAATTTTTCATAGTCCGACATTTCAATTTATAAATTGGTTTAATCAACCGAAAATTGATGTTTACGCCACACAATCATTCCATATTCCATACAAAAATATCTTAATTCATCAAAATGATTTATCAATTGAAGAATCAATCAATGAATCGTAATGAATCTTATTCATCGTCAAAGACGAAAAATTACAATAATGAGAATAAAAACGATTGAACATATGCGAGAATTTATTATTTAAAAATGAAACATCAAACTGATGGACATTTTAATAACCTGTCATCGTTAATATGAAATCTATTTATTCCGGTTCGGAATGTAAACTATTAATACGTCTACGACCTGTTATGCGTATCATAAATATCAAAGGAGATATTTCATTAGATCGTCGTCGTTTAATGATAATTTGCTATGTTTGCCGTTAATGAAATATAACAAAAATATGTTTGAGATCAATTTAGTGTGGATGTGAATTGCCGTAACACATGAAATAATCGCAAGGTTTAATACAGCATAGACGTAACGGATCTTGTGGATGAAACAAGACAATACTTGGAGGCTGTTGACTGTTGAGTCAAGCAAACTAATGATTCGGTGCCAATTTGTTTTTTTAATGTAACAAAACATTTTTTGAAGCTGTTGTCACATTTGAAAACCAGCGTCAAGGGAAGGAAATATTCCCAATCGAGTTTTAAGGGCCAGCAGCCCTGCCAGGATTTAGGACGTAGCTCCGTTACTCCAAGCATACAAGACCGCTAGGCAGTTTTGATTATCAAACAAATCGAAGCTTTTACGACTGAAATTACAATTTACAAATTACAGCCGGACAGACACGAGAGGCGTTAATTTATAGCGTACGAAAAACGGTGGGTGATGGCTAAACGTGCCGCCGCCGACAATTAAGGTAAAAACACAAAATTAGCCGTGGCGTTAGCCGTCGCCAAAGTTTGTTACCTGGCTGAACTGGGCGCTAGTACGTTTTAGTCGGTGGCTGAGTACAATCGCCGCGCCGCCAGGTTTTTTAATAAAATGCATCCGTCTTAACCGAGTTCAATGAAGATTTTTTATCGACTAGAGGCCGCCAAAAAAATTTTTTTCGGCTCTCATGACTGCAGCCGGGCTTCGACTTCAGAAGTATCTTTAAAATTTACTTGCAAATAATGGCAAATTGATGTAGATTTCATATTTTAACAGATTTTACTTGTTCTTTTCAAGCGACACGTCGGACGCAGCATTCGCAAAATCCTTCGTTGCTGCATCAGGAAGAAAGTCCACAATATTTCCTACGCTAATGCTCTAACCGAACCCTGGCATTAAATTTTTAAATTGAAATTTCGATCTGATTTTTCAGCTTTATCAGTTCTCACGAAATAAATGCAAGCTAAACAAAAGATCGTGGATTCGATATTTCACGGACTTTATTGTGGACTAAAGAAAAAGAGGTGTTGAATGTGCATTGCTAATATAATTATAATTCTGTGTATACAACTGCAAACACGTTGAATATTAAATGTGAGGGATATAAATGTTTATGTGCATCGCAGGTTGTTTTTGTAAATAGAAAACTACAAAATATCAAAATTCAAGTAAATATCGAACGCTTATATTGCCTAGCCTTGGTAAAAACTCTTCATTCGTCCGTAGCTTGCATAGTTATTATGCAGTCTACAATTGTGTTAAATTTATTGCTTAATTTATGTAATTTTATCATCATTTCTTTTATATTTTTTTTCCGTTTCACGTCATGAAAATCGTGTTCAAATATTTTCCTTTTTCTTTTTATGCCACAAAATATGAACTCAATTGTTGAGAATTAACTATCGTATATTCCAATCGTTTTATTCGTTTATTAAACATTTCTTTGTTGATTTAACGTTGAATAAAGTTAAAAACCACGCCGCGCCGCCGCCCTTACTTATTTCTTTTCTTAACTTTCCTAAAGTTATAAGTTGTAGTTGATTCAGTACGCGTTGATTTTACATGTTTCAGCGATAATTCGAACAGAATTACCTGACGAGCACTCACATATGACTTCTGCAAACACATACGAAAACAGGCAATGAGGGGTGCGAGGAGCTTGACAAAAACAGACGTCATATCTGACAATCTCGCTCAATTTAAAATTAAAAGTTTTTTTTGAGGCAACACTATTTTCGAGCTTCTGTACTATAATGTACGCTATATAATACCATCGTTGATTTGAGTCTCTTCTGAGACGATCTACTTCAACTGTCAAAATGACTTTTTGAACGTCAAATAACTAACTAAAAAGTTACACTGCTGTATTTTGATTCGTTTTCAATATGTCTAGTGTCCGCTAGCTCTTTAAATGTCACGTTTGAAACGTCATTTTGACAGTTGGAACAGACCGTCTTTTGATATCAATGATAAACGTTTTCGCAAATATTACGAACGTTTTTAGACCCGTACGAAGAACGAATCTTTTATGGGATTGAATCTAGGCACTGGCGCCCTAAGGGTCGCCGAGCTAGTGCCGTGTTTGAAAGAGCTGGGCATAGCCTTCAATTTATGGAATAATAATAATAATAATAATCTGCCTTACAACCCATAAAGGGTTAGAGGTTATATCATTATTTACTAGTTTTCGCTGTTTGTGGTTCAACTTTTTGAGATCCTTTCATTACCGGAAAGTTTTACTGTGCCAGTGGTAAGCTGTGCGACAAACCCAGTGCCATCTATGAGATGTTACTATGAGCGAAACTTGTAGGAGTAGAATACCGGTTCTCCCAACAATGCCTTTTCCGGTAAGCCGTACGATGGCACTACACTCAACTTCACTTGACTTGAACGATTCAATCAGTTTTGTTTCGTTTACAAGTCTAACAATCGGTACAAATCCGTCTGCGCCTGAGTTTCGAACCAACGCACTGGCAACTCAATCTCGTAGTAGCAAGCAGACGTGTTAACCACTGCGCTATCGAGTTGTTGGATTTGTGAAAGAAACTTTTTTTAATTTGAGTCCTTGGACTTAGCTAGGGTACTAAAAACGAGTCTGCTAGGGCTCTACGTGTTTTTTGTACATAACTCGAGTAAATCTTTTCCGATATTCATAAGTTTTTCTTGTTTGAAAGATCTGGGCATGACCGACAATTTGTGGAAAATTTTTTTTTTGGATTTGAGTCCTTGGACTTAGCTAGGGCATTACAAACGAGTCTCTGTTAGGGTTCTACGTGTTTTTTGTACATAACTCGAGTAAATCTTTTCCGATTTTCAATTATTTTTTTTGTTTGCAAGATCTAAGCATGGTCGACAATCTATAAAAGAAACTTTTGCCATGCTTAAGGCTCAAGTTGGCCTCATGTCGGTCCTAACCAAAAGAAATTTTTTTTTTGCTATGTGGCAGATCAAATTGAGGGAAAGATTTTTGTCTGTCAATTTTACGCTTTCGAAAAATTTTTTTACTTCGTTTCTTCGGACGGGTTTTTCAATATTGCCCTATCGGCAATTTCCAATACAATTTAATGTGTACGTAAGGCAATATTTACTTTAATACGTTCGAGTCTATTCCTAACATCAACATACAGGATAGTGCGGTGTATGATGAAAAAAATTGCAGACGTCATTTGTGAATGTTCCCTAAAGACAAATTATTTAAGTTGAAGCAACGGATCATTCGAATCAGAAATTAAATGTGTAAATTAAATCAAATAAAAACAGTTGCGCTGATCGGCCTTAATTATTATAGGTTCTTTCAATTAAAAATGAATTTACGAAAGGCTACAAAAACAATACCCGAACATGAAGGTGCATAAAAAGCGTCCATCAAAATTTTTTTATAAAATTATTTTTCTCTAATGTAACGTGTGGTGTTCTTAAATTTTAACGATAAAATCGGAACGTTGCGTCAACACACAAACGCATTTTTTATGAAGAATTTGAAGCTCATAAAAAGCAA
>CM055404.1:151858403-151878876 GCA_029228625.1 Pseudolycoriella hygida | reverse complement strand
AAGATAATGATGAAAGGGTAATACTGGGGAAAAGTAAGAACAATATTACGCATTCATGCTGTTTCAGAAAATAGTACATTACAATACTATGAAGTGTATGTACACATCAAGTTATAAACTTCAGTGTATCGTATAATGTTTTACTATATACGCGAGAGTGTTTTGTGCAGACTTGACGTTTCATTACTTGTCACCAACACACTCTCGCACATAGCGTAAATAGTAAATGGGTAGTTTCACGGTGTAGTTGGATAAAATGTAGCGTAGGAACGCTCATATCACTGTTTTTTGAATGAAAATACAGCCTTAAATATTCAAGAAAGTTTTTGGCCATATGCGATGTAGTGAGAAAAAATGTTAACGTGATAAAAATCGCGATGTGTACTTAGTGAGACCTGAGTGTTCCCTACGTTATATTTCCCATTGGAACTACCCAAATACATGGGACCCAGCGAAAGTGATTCATTACATGAAGACTTAATTTTGAGTTGAGAGCCCAGCTAACAAGTGACCAATTCCATACTGTGCCCCAAGCCCCATGCAACCTGCATATGAAAACTGAGGTTTTTTGAAGGAATTGTCTACGAGTAATTTATAAATTAATTGTATTTTGTATTTTTTTGTATATTTGCATTTTATTAACTAACGGGCCACATTGCCCAATAACAAGTTAAATTTGAATTAATTACAGGATGTCCTTACAGAGAAATTAATTTCTAAATGTTACACTTTGAGTTATGTCAATGTAAATTTACATTTAGAAACGTCAAAGCGTAACTTTTAGAAATTAATTCCACTGTGGATACTAATTTTATATTCGTAGGTTTACTGGTTTTGATTTGTAAATTAGATTTTGATTTTATATTCGGTTGCAAGGGTTAAGTCTTAGCTCGAAATTTAAATGCAGACTTTGCCATCATATGAGTATGCCGCAGTGATTTTTCCAGATTTGACCACTTTTTTTGCCTTCTTGAACAGAATCAGATAAGATTCCTTGGTAATATTTTCATTTATGTAAATACGGTTTCCACTTTCGATGTCGATATCCGTCAATTTAAGTGAATTATCCTTCACAAATTCATTTGTTGCAAACTTTATAATTATAGGCACCAATTCTTGGCTCGAATTGAGTCGATCGACCGAACACTTCCTGGCTGATTTCATCCGATAAGCACTTAGAACTGCCTGAATACTTTCGAAGTTGATCACCGTACAAATTTTAGAAACAATCGATTGAAGATTTTCATCATCCGAACATGGTACTCCACGGATCGTCCGTCATTTCGAACATTATTCTCAAGAGCTGCAATTCGTTCTCGCAGCTTTTGTAATTCACAATCTGTGTCGTTTTTAACACACAAAATTTCTGATGACAAGGATGTGCGAGCGCTTCCTGTTCATTTCAGCTACTTTGTTGTCGAGTTTATGATCCATTTGTACAAACGTATCATTAACTTTTTCGAATCTCGATGACAAACTGCGAATCTCTTTTAACAGTTCATTGTTTGAAACTGTATAGATTGCACATGCACATATTGCATATGAAATAATAAATTTATTAATTAGCGTGTGTTTAAATAGAAAACTAATATTTTTGTTTCTGTGATTCACGTCACATAAAAGTTACCAGAAATTAAACGTCAAAAAATGACAGTCGAAACTCTTGACAAAAAAACAGTTGTAAAAGACATAGGTTTACTGCTGTGTAGAATTTAGGTTAATTTACAGTAATATACATAAACGTATGTTATTTCTATTTACGTTGGCGTCCATACCAAATATTCGGTGAACAAATGGATCCGATGTATCGCGACGTTGGTTGATTGATGAATGAATACTTTGACGGGACGATGTGCTAGTCCTTCAGCTTTGTCTTACGGGAATATACGTATGTAATGTCTCTTTTTGATAACGACATAAATTACGGGACGACATGCTAGTCTGAAAGTAAGGTCGCGATACGGTTCCTCCAACCTTGCAGGTGTGTTCCCTTTAAAACTGATAATAGACAGTTGCTGTCGATGTTACCAGTTTAAGAGCTCAAACCAAATTGAGTTCAGCAGTGCAATACGGCTTCTTTATACGACAAAAATCATCATGGTCGACTGCTGTTGCATACAGTGTTGTCATATTGTTGTTACGTGTCGTTCATAATTTTAGGGTTGCTAACTTGTAATATTTTCTTTTTAGGGCTGCGATGTAGACATATTTTGTTTTCTTCCAAAAATGTTCGTGTCGTCAATAAAGGAAATATTGTGAGGTGTGATACAGTTCATTATAGAAGTGAACTAACAAAATTCAATGCATATTTTCCATTTTTGTATTGGAGAAATAACCTAGAGCATGAAAATATTTCGGTAGTTTTCATTTTATTTAGATAAAATGAGTGATTTTAAGATAAACTTTATTCTACGACACATCTTGAAAATGTATATTTTGTTTCTAAATTCAGTTTCAGCTTTATGAATTCAAATAAATCGCGCGAATATTCACTTACAGCATGACCATTGGTACCAACCAAATTCGATAAATTCCATACATTTCTCCAGACAATAAACTGACAAGGTGCGATCATGTGCGATTACACTGTTACAGCAAATCCTTAAACCACAATTTTTCTTTTATAAAATTAAATCAAATAGCCAAAATAAATTTTTGAACTCAAATTACGGATAAATAAGCCATTCAATGAATAAAAAATATTTTCATGCTCTAGCTTAATTCACTTCGTTAGGTTTTAATGCGTAATGAATTTTTTGTAGTTGCCTCGTAAATTTTTCTGTTTTTGGATGAAATAATTCATTTTGAAATTAATTTTTTGTCGGTCACTCGTAGAAAAATTCATCATTCACGAAATTGACAGATGTTTGACGTTGAAAAATAATTCAATTTTCTCATGGAATCGGCCAAGTGTGTTTTTGAGGAACGTGCTTTGGAAACTGTTATTTTGCCGAGTGTAGAGTTCCCATATCCGAGCCGAATCCGAGGCAAAATAAGTTTCCAAAGCGAGTTTCTTGAAAAAACCCGAAGAAGTCTTTCCGAAGTAATAACTATGTAGCAGGGTCCATCCGGAAAATCAACCCAACAACTAATCGAAAACGCAATTAAACGATGAAATTATCATGAAACTCAAACAAGAAAAAACAAATATATCGACGGAATGATCTGCAAATCGACATGTTTTGACGATTTTCCCGATGAAACGGCGAATACAAATTTGCAAAACGCAATAAAAACAATCAAAGAAACCGATAGACTAGGTTTTAGACTGCTTCTTATACTCATCCCTTCATTGTGGCTTCGTAACAATAGACAATTAAACATCCTTACACAAAAAAAATTAATGGAATGAATACTAAAATAGGAATTTTATTGCCTCTCAGTTCGTTAGAATCCTATCCGAATGAATTGGAAACAAAATCAGAGATTCTTAATAGAATTCTACCAAACATCAGCTGGCTATCACAATGAACATAACAAACACGTTATACCCCATCATTTCTCAACCGCTCATGTAGAGCTATTTAATTATAAAACTAAACACACCGCATCGCAGATCAAAGTGTAAATTAAGCTTTAAAACAGAAAATCATTAAATATTTCACAGTCAATTCACTTCTGATTAATATTGATAATTTTATTTAATAGTATGGCTCGTTCAGTTGAACCTCTTTGCTGGCAAAACCATACAGTATTGAAATGATGATCGGTTATGGTTATAACGAAAAAGAAATTATTCAAAGTGGATTGCATTGGTGGTTTGCAACGAAGAGGAAATAAGACATTGAATATCTAGAAATAAAGAGCTAGTTACATTAAACGGCAAATTTATTTATGTAATCCGATGTACATTCGATGTTACATTCGATTGGAAACTTAATAAGAATTTATTTTAAAAGCGTCAGAGTTGAAATTCCTGTCATAACACATTTTAACACCTTGCAGTTGGAAAATATTCTGAGTGGAAAAAAGGTCGTAAGAACCGTAGATAAAAATAAAATTGAAAATATCTTTCAATTGAAATCACAACCCATCCATAACGCGTAATTTTTTTCCCTATTTGAAAATAAAAACACGTTTCAATGAAAGAGATACTTTGAAATAAAATGGTTCAGTGATTTTATCGTTTATGTATCGACTGGTAGATAATGTTTTTTTTTTTTGAAGATCTTTCGAGTAAAATTTCTATGTTAACATCGCTGGTTTTTATTATACGCGATGTCAATTTAGAAAATCTTTTAAAATTTCAGAATACTTAGTGTTATGGAAAAGGAATAATTTAGATCACAATGAAAACACTTTCAAATGTGACGCAAATCCTTGTATCTTCTCCCAAAACAATTGATATCAATTTATATGACGCTTAGTTTTTTCTGGGAGTTGCGGGAAATGCTACTTTTCAATGAAAAATACTACTGAACTTTGTCAGTTCATTAATATCGTCTATATTTGAAAAAGTTTTTCGAAAATATAAATGTGCGGAAACGTTCCCTTTTCAGCGGGTATGTTTGGCTGAACTCCAAATTTATGTTTCGTGAATTTTACGTACGGCCGTTTAGGCTCAAAAAGAATTTCGTCGACGTATTAAGTGATCCGTATTTTTTTTTTTTTTGTGTTTTTTTTCAAATATACGTACTTTTTTTCTATTTTTTCAAGTACTGAGCTGTATTTTTTGCACATTTGCCACATTTGTTGCGCCAGTCTGCTTTTTTCATCGAAAATATCGTTCTGAGTCAAGAAATGTGGGCATGTCGTTCCCGTCGCACATTTGCCATGGGTCAATGCAAATCTGAAAAATTTGACAGTAAATGTGCCGAAATGTGCTCGAGAACGCCAGATACAGGTTGTGGAAGTAGTCACATTTGAGTGTTGAAAACAGGCAAATTTGCCAAATTCGGCAAATTCGCCGAAATGTGACTGGCAAATGTGACCACTTCCCTAACCTGTATGTGGCGTTCTCAAGCACATCTCGGCACATTTACTGTCAAAGTTTTCAGATGTGGATTGACCCATGGCAAATTTTTGACGGGAACGACAAATGTGCCACTTGAAAAAAATAAAATTTCACATTTGCGAGGCAAAAAAAAAAATTATTTTGAATAGTTAATTAGAAATACCTAAACTTTTAGTAGAACGTTTGAAAGGGTAAAACGGGTTAGCTCAGTGGCAATGTTCTGGCTTTTCACCAAGAATATCGGAATGAATCCTGTAAGACAAATTCTCTATTGGATTTTCATTCAACTTATAAGTAACGTTCCTAGTAGACATGAGAGCCGACTTGAGAGTATTTTTGAAAATCTTATAAAAAACTTTGTAACCAGGAAGAAAATGCAATGTGGTAAATGATGTAAAGGGGAAATTAATCAGGAGGAATTTTTTTAAAGGACCAAGGATTCCTTTCAACGTTACAAGAATCAAACATCCAAGATTGATAAAAAAAGATTGATTTGGAATTTTTTGTTTTGCTCGCTCCAATCGAATGAAAACACTTGCCTTACATAAAGTCTTGCATTCGGATGCGGTGAGCAACCATCTTCAGGCTAAATAATACAATGGTTTCTTACTAGTAAAAGCTCATGTTTTTTGGGATAAATCATATTTTGTAACTTACGTTAATGTTAACTAATTAATTAAGTAATTATTATATCACGAAAATTACTTCGTTACTTTTCCTTGTACATTCCCAATTGTTTGTTTTCGCATTATTTTCTGTAATCACCTGTTAGCTATATCTGTAGCGTGTGGTGTGAGGAATGACCGTAATGACGTTATTCTGGGTTTACACTTGGACTTGTTTCGAAACTATTGGCTACGTTCACTTTGTTTTAGAAGATTATAAAACATTGGGGTCATATGTTCAGCATCGCGTTTAAAGTTCACCGCATACCCTTCGTGGAGCAGAATCTGGTTCGTCTCATGTATTTTAAGCAGAGCTTTGTGCCGAACTTTCTTAAGAATCCGTGTGTCCTTGAAATTCGTGTTTGGTTATGGCTACGTGGTGAACTAGTGCCGCAGTTCGGGTATTCTTTTCTAGGTTTTGTAGATCGCGAGCATATCCACCGGGCGGTCCACAACGATCGTACACATTCCATGTCGTCTCGCCTAAATATCCTTTCCGTCCATGGCATCCGGCGCAAGGAATGTCGTACACTACCATGGAGTTTTGACCAATGCGGAGCTTCTCTTTCATGTCGTTGAATAGGTTTTGTTGAAAGTATCTTTTAAAGAGTATTAAACGATGAGGATTTGATTAGATTTTTTTCGCATCGCACAAGCGAATATTCGCAGATGTGGTGATATTGAACGAAATTCCAAATAAATAAACCAATACCGCAAGCTTGTGTGCGAAGTATGATTATGTTTCGTGTGAAAAAAATCGCTAGCTAACATATTCGCGTGCAATTTTTTTTTTTATTTCCACATTTTGACATTTTGTGCTCATATTCTTTGCGCGATTTTTTCTTATTTTTCAGTTCTTTACTTTAGATTTATTTGAGAAAATTTAAGTAAAAAACTCAACTAGAGATGGTTTATCTCCGATCGGCATGTGCTGGACACTTCAGTTACTCTTTAGTATGTCAGGATATACGAATTTACAAACTCTTTACAGCATGGAAATATCAAAGGTGTGTGGAAATGGGCTCCCTGGGTTAGTGGAACTATAATTTTTTTTTAATGTTGAAGAGTCAATGCTAAAAAAATCACGTGATTAATTAACAAAAATGATGCTACTGCCAAATTCCAATTACCTTTTAACATTGACTTTTTCACTCATTGTGTTCTCGGAAAGAATTTTTCAATTAAAAAATCGTCTTGCATCTTCTACTAAATGGGAAATAAAATTATATTCATATTATTCGTTTAAATAAAATCGATACTCAGCTGGCACAAAACATAAAACAACTCCATTTGAAGCATGTAATGAGTTCTTTATTAGGCTTTTTTTGCTGTATGAAAATCCTTAAATAGAAACCTTACTTCACGTAGACTGGCATATTCTAGCATAAAATATATGATAGCGAACATGCAATACCAGTTATTACATTATTATGAATGCTAAGTTGAATGTAATACCTTCGTCCATACTAAGTGCACAGAGGTGTACGTATAATTTAAAAGAAAATCAAATCATAAAGGAGTTATTTCGACGTGTAAAATCAAATCATTAAATCAACATGGCTTTTTAATTATTTTCGTTTGAGGTGCAATTCTCATAACAATCTGCACAAGTGAACTAAAACGTACTTGGCGCCAAAGTTTATTTTTGCAAAATTGTAGATTTTAAATCGAAGTCTTCGATAATATTTCATGAAATTATCTCTAATCGAACGCAGATATTAATAGCCGACGGTGACAATGAACCAACGAGAAAAAACTTTCTCTATTACAAACAAACAAAAAATTAAAAACTTTGAAAACTGGAGTCTAAGTTAGTTAAAAAGTCAATATGTAGTAATTTATAGCACGGTTCTTATCCTACCCTCGAGGCAGATAAAATACATTAGGCCACATTCTTACCATAGAGTTCGAAATGCGTTCCTCTTTAACTGTATTGGTGGTTAAAAATGTCATCACCTGGCGGCCGAACTGTTGGTATCATAGCCTTCCTCCCGGCCGATTACATGAAAACGGCACGACAGGAACCCTCAACTGCAGTACAATTGTTACAACAAGCGAAACAGGTAACGAAACACTAGATACGACTTTGGTAATAGTGAACGTAATATCTTCAATGATTCTACAAAGTACAGGGTATCAGTTCTTTTATGTCGCATTAGATGCAATTTCCGCAGAACTCGATTCGAGAGTCACAACATATGTTGAGGTTTTGAAACCTTTTAATTTCTTGTTCAATTTGGAAAATTTACCTGATGAACAGATCCGACAGGATGCTCAAAATTTGCAAAAAATGCACGCTAACGACCTAGATGAAGGGTTCATGGACGAATGTATTCACTTCGAATACTTTATGAGCGATATCAACGCTGAAATCGAAAAAGATAAGAAAGAAGACGAACATTCGAATCGGTCGAAAAAATCCAAAAAACTACTTCAAAACCTTCCTATATGATTCATTACATAAAAAAGCATAAAATCGAACCAACATTTCCAAATATCGAAGTAGCTCTCCGAATATTCGAGGTTATTGCAGTTTCAAATGCAAGTGGTTTCACTAAAACGAGTGAAAAATTTCCAAAGGTCTTCAGTTCTTGGTCCGAAACTTAACGACCTAAGTATTTTGTTTATTGAAAGTGATATACTTCAGACGTTGGACAGCGATTCGCTAATCGAGAAATTCATTCAATCAAAAGATAGAAAAAAGTTCATGCAAATATACATAATATTCTCATATAGAGAACCGCGTCTATTTTTGTACAGTACGTCAGTAATTATTGCGTAGTTTTAGACTCCCACCCCCTGTCCGCGTTTTTCTAATACCTTTAACATGCAGTGTCCTTTTCCACCACGCCCACTGATAAGTAAACGCCCTTTCTCAACGACCATTTTGCTTCGAAATACCTACGAAAGTCGGACGAAAGGTCGCTGAAATCTTTTTTGCCCAGGGCGTTGA
Organism: Pseudolycoriella hygida; assembly: GCA_029228625.1. Classification (NCBI taxonomy): domain Eukaryota; kingdom Metazoa; phylum Arthropoda; class Insecta; order Diptera; family Sciaridae; genus Pseudolycoriella; species Pseudolycoriella hygida. The sequence continues at coordinate 151,870,304 of CM055404.1, read as the reverse complement.
AAAGCTTAATCCGGCATTGGGTTTTGATTGTTCTTGCCAGTAAAGTACTTGTTGGTAAGATCCTGCGTCCTGGTGACAGCGTTTCTGTGTAGTTTAAAATATGCACGGGTGATGATGGTTGGAGATGCAGGCAACATAGTATTTCACTTATGTCGTTTAAAGGTATGATGTCAGTGAAGACGATGATAGCTACCGTCTTCGCCCTTACATTGATAGGTGTGATGAACTCAATCTGAAATCTTTGCTGAGACGTAGAACCAATGCAGCAGTTTTCTTCATCCACGATGTTTTGACTGGAAGAGTGAACTCTCGTTTCATTCGCGACAAGATTAAGTTGGATGATGGCTCACGAGTTTTTCGAAAATCCTCATTAATTAGAACCACGGGTTGCGTTAATCAGTACTCACAATTCTCGCCTTTCAACTTCGCATGCCGGCTATTCAACCTTGCTGCAAACCACGTAGATCCAACTCTTCCGTCTCGCGAGTTCTAAAATGAGGTCCATGACTCGGTCTTTGATAAATTTGGCATGGTTGGATAATGTGCTTAGTTAGTGCTTTCTTTTCACTACTGCGTCATAAAAACGAAGGCACTCATCCGGTGATTGATTATTGCAGTTGACATGATGTTCTCTGACTTGAATGTTTGGCATCTTCTTAGACACGATGGAGCATTTTTGACGAACTATTTTAGCAATCTTTATTTTATATTTTTGACTATGCTGATTTGGCAAATTTCATATTCAACTTTTGACGATGTTCTTCCAACAATTTTTATTTATTTATCTTTAAAATATTTTGACGATGTTCTTTCAACAATTTTTATTTATTTATTTTTTAAATATTTTGACCTGAATTCATTTATATACTCGTTAATTATTTCACTTGTTTTTGATTTTGTTGCTTGTAATATTTGTTTTTGATCCTTTCTCTATTAATGTTAATCAAATATTATAACGATTTCATGGTTTTTTAACGAGAGCTATGGCAGCAGTCATAGCTACTCTTTTTCCATGTCAGCTAGAAAATAGTAGACAATAAAATTATTTATCATCATAAAAAGCGAAAGGCCTAAGACAGATCCTTGCGCGATTCCAGTGACCGGTGAAAATGGTTTATGAGATGTATGGAGAACGGGTAGAAAAAGAAGACTTTTTGATGTGATTTATAAGAACCAGCATTTTATGTGTTTTCAACCCAATTCACCTCACAAAATTTTCATTCATCAATGTATTCGTGGAACAATACATGCGTAACCAAAGGTAGTAAAGGCCCGTGCACCGATCAAAATGTCGACGGCGTCGAATTTCGGTGCACGTTAACTTTATTTTCGGCAACGGGGGCGCACATTTTTAACACTTTCTAGTAAGAATTTCTAGTTGGAAATTGGATTTGCTATCTCATAAAATGCGAGAAGTCAACAATGCATCACTGTATGTAATGACTCACTTACTAAGTCAGAGGGGTAATATAACATCGATAGATTAATACGTTTTTCCTTATGTTCAGTGCAGTGCAGTCTGGCAATGCAATTTATATTTGATGAGCTAAGATATTAACTGAATGTGATATGAAGGAAAGTTTTTTTGTAGTTGATGTTGTTGTACAATGTATGTAACTTCATTCAGAAGCATTATCATATCTGTATAACGATTGTTACAAAGTTTTTACCTATATTTATAGGTCTAGACAATGAAATTATCTCTATGTCCGGTATAAACACTTTTCATACTCTTGTTCATTTCATGCAATATTCTGAAATTGGATAATAGCTTCATTATTTCGGTTACGTTTTCTTTTCTTTTTTCAATAAAAGTTCAGTTTCTTTCGGTCATTGGAAATGAACAAAACAAAAACTTTAACCATTAATTAACACTAATTGCGTTGGAGATCAACAAACTTGAATTAGTTCGATCGAATAAACAAATCGAATCAATTAACTTGTGTACTCTTTTTGCGTTAGCGCTGTTTATAGCGAAGCTTTAACATTTCACCCAATCACAATCGATAGACATGTAATCAAAACATTCGATTAAAGTATCAATTATGGATATGTGGAGCAATTTAACATAAACAAACAAAATTACGGGGAAATGAATGAACAATACGCGAATATCTTGGAAAATGTGTAATGAGAAAAATTCATGTTGGAATTTCCATTATATGCTCATTATAAATTAAGCATGTTTGAAAAACATTAAACTGCATTTTATTTTGTACAAAGAGTGTAGCGCTGCAAATTTGATCAGTTTGATTGACACACGGTTAGAGTTACATCCATTTAAATAATTCATTCTTCTTTACCCATATAATTAAACACGCAAAAGTGGGGAGTAAGCTACACAGAAGTGAGTTAGAATGGAATTTTTGATACCGATTGCAGACTTTAACGTCACTGACAAAAAGAAGCACCGTTCGGAAACGATGACTCTTCTTTTTTCCACCACACATTATGTATCAAGTGAAACATAGAAAAGTGTTTTATCTTCTTTCTGACGACTTTTCGACAAAAATGTTGGTAGATGAGAAAGTTTCTTCATGGCTACACATACTGTTTTGTGAATTTTTTGCAAATTTCATTCATTTCAATATTGGGAACAACAAGGAAATAAATCCTTACACTAATGCTTACACAAGCATAAAATCAAAAACACTAACTGTGTTATCACAATTAACGAACTCTTTTACGTGATTTTTGAAAAAAGAAACATTACAAAGAAGAGCTAAGCAACAAAATATAATAATATTGCTATAAGTGAGCCAAGTCATTAAAATATAAACCAAAAAATAGTAAAAATGAGAACTTAAATACAAACATTGGAAACATGAATAATGACTAATGAGCAACAAAGAGAAAAAACGAAAAAATAAAGTAAAAATGCAGACACCGTATACACTATTCTGGCTGTCAGAGCCCATCTGTTCAATTTAATCATACATATCACGTCTTCGAAGAGAAGTAATCGAGGCAGGCCGTACCGAAGGCTGATCACCAACATCAGCTAATTCTTCATCGAAACAGGTGAGCATTGGGCTATAGTCTACGAAGCCGAGCGAATACCTTAGAACACACCTAATTCGCCTGATCACTGAAGGTCAGCTTCGTATCCAATCCATCAAGAGACCAATCAATACTTTGTCAGCCTAAGACAGCCAAAGGCAGCATCAAACAGTATGATCACAAGACGTTTTTTTTTTCAAGATACTGCCTAACTTCATCCGAAACTTGCTGGTACTATGCCGCACTGCAATTCCGGAAGGAAACTCGTCGCGCAGGTCATGTGCATCGAGATAGGCGAAAACTTGCTCTTTGGCCAAATTTCGAAGACTTTCCACCGGCCTGATTGTCTAAAATTATCTAGACCCCGGAACCTAGTCTTCTTGTGGATTGGCAGCACCTTAGACAACAATCTATGATGTAAAGGCGTAGTGATGATGTGAGTCAACGACGGCAAGACAAATGAAGACTTCGGGAGAAAAACAAGATAAAGCAATTGAAAGTGAACCTGCTCCCATGTATAATATATGAGAGTACGTTCACTTTCAATTGCTTTATCTTGTTTTTCTCCCGAAGTCTTCAAATGATAGGATCATTCTTACAAAGAGAAGCGGAACACCATCAAAAGTGTCGGCGGATCTCGTGTCTGACCTGACATACACTAAGTACCTTGAAAACCTTAACAGATCTCCACATTGGACCCCTATTTTCAACAGTGTAGAAGTCGTGCGATGTTTTCTCACGGGTTGTCTCCCCTGTTCTAACTCACGCTTTTAGATTTTCTGGTCGAGGCGGCCAACTGGCCTTGCAACACAGATCCCATGATCCTTTGTTCCTTCCCCGTTACTCTTCTATCATTCCACCTAGTCATGTATTCTGTCTTAGTTAGATTCCTACATTTTGAATGTTCCCATTTCAGAACGCATAGTTGTAACCGGTACGCCGAATAAGCCTCGTCGTCTGAGCACACGTACTACGATACATCTTCTAGCCTCCGGCACAAGCCGTACACGCCAAATGAATCTCGCTTTTTGGGCCCGGACATTACGATACATCTTCAAGCCTCCGACGTAACTATGCTTATTCTAAATGAGCCCGTAAATGCAGTGTATCACACACAACTGAAATACCTTTTTCTAGGGCATTTGTGTGAGCAACCATTAATCTGTTTGATGGACCACATGCTTAACGTGAATTCCGAACCACGCCTATATATTGTAGCTACATATAGGATTTCATCTGGTGTTCATTACATCTCCGCCTTAAGATAGACTCAGATATCTGTACACAAAATTCATCGTGTATGGGTGACGTCATACATGTCGTTCTTCTGTGTACGGTTCGTTGTGGACACCAAACACCACAACTACCCATTTTTAGAAGCTTGGGTGTGCTTAGGAACGTTACTTTCATGCTACAAATTGAAGAAAAATCCTATACAGAATTTTATCCTCACCGGGGTTGAACCCGGGTATTCCTGGTGGAAAGCCAGTACGTTACCACTGAGCTAACCCGCTCCCATAAACTCACGCTTTAGAATGGCAATGATAGAATAGATAAAAGTGAGATGTCTCAAACTTCCTCGAAAATTCTTAGGAACAGTTTATTCCTACTCTCTGCTTTATCAGTTCACAGGCCGCTTTGATTTTGAGAACTTTAAAAATTTTTAAGGTTCATAAAAGCGTGTAAATCATTAAAAAATAAATAAAACTACTAAGTGAAGCCAAGATGGAACGCTCACATTTATTATAGATTTAGCAATACAACCAATCCACGGAAACAATAACTCGAAATTTATCTTTTTTATTAACTTATAAAAAAATACAAATTGCCCCCAGAACAACGACCACGTTTTAAACAACAAAAATTTAATAAGTGATTTGTCAATAGACTCTTGCTTCTTGCTTTTTATGTTAAGGAATAAAAAAAAATTAACAAGATGTATTCACACTTTAAATCTTCTCCTACGCTTCAATTAGTCCAGCTTAAGGATATATCATTACAAATATTTTTTTATCGTTGCTTTGTTCACAATATTCATAATATAATCGAGCTGCGCCCACGTTGTGCTGCCACTGATCATTGGACGTTTCAACTAAATTTGCACAGTGACAGAATTAAACGATTTCATGCCATTCAAAGTCGCTCGGTCAGTTTTAATCACGAGGGGTCTATAAGAATTTACATGGAATTTACACCGATTTTCTGGAGTTTTTTAATTTCTTCCAGATTTTTTGGATATCGGTTTTGAATTTTCACCTCGTTATAGGATTCGGCAACATCGACAAATTTACGTTGCATGGCCGAAAAAGGTACAAATCGATTGTTTCTTCTTCCGTAATAATAAATTAGGAATGAATTTTGGATGAATAAGTGACCCCTCGTAGTTTTAATTTTGTTTTATCATTTTTAATGGAGATGACATGAATGTTTTGAAATGCTGTATCACAAGATCACGAAACATTCATAATACATGAAACGGTAGGAAGCACAAAATCATTTTAATTAAAATTATAATTTGGAATCAAAAATATTCTTTTCTTGGTTGGCAGTCATAGATATCTTAAAACATTTTTTAGCAATGCATCACTTAAAACATTTTTTATCTCAAGTCATCGTTTTTTTTAACATATTTAATATTATACTGCTATTGCATTTGCGAATATTTGTTTGATTTCGTAATGATTCAAAACGGTAAGTTTAAAAAACGACAGAAAAAAATTTTCCTCCTGGATCAGTTTATGTTATTCAAAGGTGGGACCACCCAAGTCAAACTATCATTCGTTCTTTTTATCTTTATGAAGTTTTTATTAAGCATTAGGCTTTATGATCGTTCTGACGTTTTTTTTAAGTTCGCTAAAGAAGTTTTTGCATTTTTTTAGTGTTTGTTTTAGCTATGTTTCTGTTCGTCGTTTTTTCTACCTTTCCTTTTAATGTATCATTATATTGGCGACTTAATTATATGAAAATTAATTAAATGATGATGTTTGATTAGGTTGATTATAATTACCGCTAGCAATTTGGCATTTCATATATTTTTTATTGATTATTTATGAGTCATATTCTTAGCATTTTTTCTTGGCACGTTGCGGAAAATTGATTTTGCTGTAATTTCGAGCTTGAATTTAATTGAAATTAAGCAAGTGATTTATTTAAAGAAAATCAAATATTAAAACCAATTGTTTCATTCTAAGACCTCTACCATGATGGACGAAGTTTGCAACTAAAATCACCCAAAATCTACAATTCTGTAGTTCCCCTACGAAAACTCTTTCACATTTCGAAAAACCTTAGTTCACATTCCATCAGTTACGGGACAGTTCATGGATTACTCCAAATATTCGTTGTTAGGACTACCCCCAGAGGATTTTTTAGGTTCATCTCGTCATATTGAGGCTATCCTATCTACAGGAAGATACGCCACAGTGCTGTAGTTACATTAAAAAAAATTTGATCACAGAGATATGGCACACAGTAAGGAAAACCGCTATCTTTCTGCTACTGGTAGAATATTTTTGACAAGCTTTCCAACAGCACATATCTTCTGATGTGCGGTTGGAGTGTACAAAAAATTTTCAGTTCTAAATCTTTCGAAAAATTCATTTTTGGCACTTTCAGACTTTCGTCATTTTTCTATGTACTCATTTTCGAACACAGAAACTTATGAATCGTCATATTTAAACTTAGAGGAAAGGATTTCCTACCAATTCGTCGAAATGTGAGATGGTCGATTTTAACTTTGCGTGTTTTGACATGGAATAACTCAGTTCACTTTTGACTTTCTATAGACGTCAAAATGTGAGGAGTCAATGTGTAGCAGATCATCACATCAACAACTCTTTATACCTGATTTAACTCACGAAGTAACATCTTTATCTAGGCGAACAAGGTGACAATGATTCCAGAAACAAGGTAGAACACTGCGCCAGTGAGCCGATTGTCATCGCCGCATGGCTGGAAGGACTGAGACAGCGGCTAGCTAGTTCGACATTTCACATTAAAAACTTTTCGACAGCACTGCCGTTGTAAGAACGCGTTCAAGAACTAAAAATGTTTCACTAAGTCGCGCAGTTAATGCTGTCAAGTTTAACTTTGAGGTTAGATTCTTCACGATGTATTTTAGGTAGTGAAGATAGTGAGAAATGTCATGAAAGGTAATTGATGTTTTGTTGTTATTTTTTGTATTGAACAAAATTAACAATTTTCTGCGAAATTTATTGTCATTGCTGCATAACGTGACGAATAATTGAAAACAAGGAAACTTAATCGATTTTGTTACCGAAATATGTAAAAAATGATTTTGTTTGTTTGTTTGGTTAATTTTTCATGTGGAAGTGAATCGTTTCTGAACGACAAACGTCAGAACCCTGTTATGAAATTCACTAAGCGATAAGTTTAACTGAACATTTTAGTTCCTGAACGCTCTCTAAGGAGAAAAACTTAGGGAAAATCAGCGAAGATTTTCAACAAATTTCGCCAAAAAAAAAATCAAATTAGCGACAAAATTAAACAAAACAATCGCTGAGAATCTTTGGTTTAATTTTGTAGCTAAATTGATTTTTTTCGGGGAAAATGGTCGCTAATTTTCTCTAAGTTTTGTTCCTTATGACGGGCAGAGAAGCGACGTTTTTTCTTCTTGCTTTTTCGGAGTCAATCAACTGGCGCTAAAGATTTTTCTGCAAAGCGGGCAACTAAATTTTTTTTTTCCGTGGCAAGGATCGCTAGAAAATTTTTCTTCAGCTTCGGTGGAGGCACAATAAGTTATTTTCAAATTTCAGCGAACAGGTCTATCATTTTCTGTACTTTCGGTTTTGGCCATAGCTTTAATTCTGCCTGAAAATTTGATAATTTTTCTATTTGTTTTGTGGCGTCATTGATTAAGGAAATGCTTTCATCCAACTGGGGCTCTCATCTTTATTTTAAAATAGACCAATAGCTTTCCTCGTCACAAAAATAAGATATTATTCCAATTGATTGATTAAATTAGTAAAGCTCCTCGGTATTCGTAAAGGATGTCGTAAAGACTTTATTATTTAAAATGAAATGTAAGACCTTTTTGAGTTCACAAATCCTTTAACATATCTCCTAGTGAATAAATTGTTTTTAGACACGTGGGAAATGTACGGGCTTATGCGTTATCCACTACGTTTGTAATCAGTCGATTGTGTATTCCAAGTGTATTTCCAAGTACAGAAATGGCTCTTATAAGTTTTAAATGAAAGATATCAACCGCAGAAATATTTAGTGGAAATCTGTTAAGTGGCTTGTCGGGTTCATATAGTAGTCACAACTCGTGCCACTCGACGCGACGTGAATTACATGAATAGGTCGAAGTTAGATGTGAGATTGAAAGAAGGTTTGGAGGAGGATTAGATGAAGTGCTGTGAGGGTTTGGGAGGAGGATTAGGTGTTGGGCTGGGAGAGGGCTAGGTGTGTGATTGACTGATATTGAGTTAATAATTTTTCAACCCCTTTTTTTAAATGTTCTTTAGAAATATTTTTTATGACTTTTTTTTTAATTTTTCTTTTTTTTTTCTTGATTTTTCTTTATGTTTGTCAAAGCTATTAATTTACGTTGACTCTGTTTATACAATACACCAACAATGAATACTATATTATTACGTGGTGTTGAGGGGCAAGGGTATCCAGGAAAGGAAGTTGTTCGGTTTCATTACATTGTGTATTCTTGAAAAAGACGGACAGAAGTAGATTTTAAAGGTATGCGGGTCGACCTTTTTTATCAAATTTGACCCGAACCGAACTCGAACCAAAATAAAAAGACAAACCCGAAAAAGTGGGATATTCAACTGTGTACTTTCTAAGTTTGTGATTGTAATAATTGAGAGTGTATTATTGTCCGCTAAATCGCAGCGAAAACCTTACAATTAACCAAATATTCATAACAAACCACAACGATCGCATAAAGCACTGAAAAACAGTCTCGGTGCGTGAATTTGAAAACCTGATCCGACACTAAACGACAAAGTGATTCTGGTTCGTGTTGGGTCGAGTGTTTCTTCGAGTTTCGGGCGACCCACTCATCTCTGGTAGGTTTAGGCTTTATAGGGAATCGTACGGGTCTGAGAAGCATATGTTTTTTATTTATCTTCACGTTCGTTGTTTGAACGCTGATCCAATGTCCATTTTGATATATATGTGATTAATGATTATTCCAAAACTAAGTCAAAAGTTTTCGTTTCATCATGAATTGAATGTAATTTTCGAATTTTTATTGAAAATGTTATTGAATTAAAAATAACAAATGAGCGAATGGCTTTCAATTCAACCAGAAAAATATGTACCGAGTGGTATGTTACATACCGGCAGTAACAATAAAATATAAATTCGAGAGAAATACTTCTACGGAACATAATACACGAAATGAAACTGTTATAATAAAGAAAACCATCACCCAATGGGGGGTCGCAATAGCTCACCCAGATACCATATATTGAAATTATTCCAAACTTGATATGTATTGACAGAACAGTAATGATTTAATATTGCATTGATTGTAATATGAATTTTGTAATGATGTGGGTATTCATATTCATATAACCATCACTTTGCTATCGGATGTCTTAATGGTATGCACGAATGAAAATTTATGAATTTTATAGGTAGCGAAGATCATAAATTTTGTAGGTTCCCTACCTACAGAGTTTTATTGAAATTTTTCGTTTTACTTAAACGAAACGGGGTTCGCGATTCTTTTTGTGATGTTTTTTTTAAGAGCAGCGCAGGTTCTTTCATGGACAAGTTCTGCGAATATCGCATCGGAAATGTCAAGTCTTTTGTAACGTTTTTTCGCTTCGTCTTTCTTCATCCTTCTTCAGCTCATTTCTAGTACGGTTTACAGCAAGAGCACTGTATTCGACGTTTCTTCATCTTCTTGGTTTATCATATTGCTGACTGTTTTCTAAACAAACTTTGGTGCGGAAAGCTCACAACTAGTGAAAAACAGCGAGGCTAGTTTAAAAATATGAGACCCTTTAGAAAATACTTTTGCTCAAAGTTGTGACGCCACACACAGTTGCCATGAGACTAACGGGAACAATTTCTAAGAAACGCTTAAAATCACAAATAGATAAATATATACACGTTATATTATTATGTCTTAATTGGAAAGACTACGCGTCTAGTAAGACAACTATCATAATAAGTGAATGTTCTAAACGAGTTTGTTACACCTCGAACCAAAAAGAGAACATCGAATATGAGTTTTCCGTGAAAAATATCCACTTCCACTGTTTTTCACACAATATAACCTCCCTTTTCATTTGAGTTAAGTTTTTTATTCTATTTGAGGAGGTACGTAAATTTAAAGATACAAAAAAATACATATTTACAATATTTACTTAAATCAACTCCATTTTTTTCTACTCGTCATAAACTTCAACTTAGAGATTCATTTGAAAGCTAAGACCAATGACTACAGCTACCCGCTTTGGATTTGAGAAAAAAATCTTGACTTCAGTAGCCAACTACTTGCACTTGTCAGGAGTGTTCTCACAGCCAAAAGCTTTGTATTATTGGACTACTTAATCGTATATAATTTGCCTAGAATCAATTCGGTCTTGTCCGAGATATTCATCAAAAACGATTTTTTTGACCTCTGTGCAGACCATTTTTCAGAGAGTTCAAAACTACAAAATAATTTTTAAAAAACTGTTCTCCTACGAAAGTATTCTATTGGAATGAAGAATCGAATAATCCATGACCGTGCGAAGTTCTGGCAAATTCACTCTTAAGTCTTGTCCGGTTATATTAAAAGAGTGGAGAATATTCTCCAGCTGACAAGATATGGATTTAATTGAAGATAATGTTCAAAAGTCCTAATCCAAATTTTGGAACGTTTCTTAAATTAATATGCCTATTCTGAAAAATATTTTCTTAGTTCCCTTGACGTAAGTCATGGCAGAATTTACGTCGAATTCTGTCTGGATGTCGAAATGGCCAGATATCCTTATGTTCTCCACACGAATTAGGAAAACAAAAATTAGTAATAACAACAATTAGGAAAAAAAAATCGGAAACAGAAAATTAGGAAAAAAATGTTCGCCAAAAATAAGGAAAAACAAAAATCAGGAAAAAGTAAATTAGGAAAAACCAAAATTAGGAAACAGGCAAAGGAAGAAAATAATTTTTGAGAGAATGGCCGCAGGCCGTGATAAATACTGGAAAATAAAAAAGCAAGCGGGATCGAGGGGCGGCATCCCCCGCATAAGGGGGTCGAGGGGGGAATATCCCCCATTGCGGGGTCTAAGGGGCAGATCCCCATGCACGGAAAGCAGCCTGCAGGGCGTTATTAGCTCGTCAAAAATAGCAAGAATAAGATTGCGACCTCTTTACGAATTCCTGATTTTCGTTTTTCCTAATTTTGGTTTTTCCTAAATTTGGTATTTCCTGATTAATGATTTTCCTCATTTTAGGTTACTGATTTTCGTTTCCTCATTTTCATTTCCTGATTTTTGGTTCCTGATTCCTTGATTCCTGATTTTTGCTTTCCTAATTCAGGTGGACATTCGTTCTCCAGAAACAGTAATTTTAAAGAAACTTGGCCACTGGTCACATCTATGGACGCTTCTGGATGTGAACGCTTCCTTGAGTATTTAAAAAAACATAGAAGGGACCCGTACGTATCAGAATAGATGCGGCAAACAGAGTTGATGTTACGAAAAGACTGGAACGTATTTAAGTAAATGTTGCGTTCACATTAGACTGTATTGGAAATTGCCCGTAAGGCAATTTTGAAAAACCCGTCCGAAGTAACGGTGTAAAAAAAGTCTCCGAACGCACAAAATTGACCTCCAAATAGAGAAAAATGTTCTCCTCAATTTTGTCTACAACATAACAAAAAACTATTTTTTGGGCTAGGGCCGACCTTAGTACCGACCTAGGGCC
>CM055404.1:151796845-151858153 GCA_029228625.1 Pseudolycoriella hygida | reverse complement strand
CAAAAGACCAAAAACCACTTAAACAGACAGTGCCCGGATTCAATACCATAAAATATTTTTCGACTACCTTTCAGGAAAAAAAAAAGTTTTTGAAAATCGGTCAAGATTTACTCAAGTTATCGTGTTGACGGACAGACAGACCGACAGACGGACATTGTTTTTTTCGCTAATTTGTCATCTGGAGGCAACAAAAGAATTTTCCCCCTTACTCCCGGGTTCGAATCCGCAATGTAACAAACGTGGTAGTAAACGCATCAGACCTACGTACTTCGTAAGGGTCTAAAAATATTGAAACTACTTGAGCAACTATTTAAAAACTATTTAAAGTTTTATAATAATGATCATAGTAGATAGGTAGTACGGATACGACTAAATCTTGTCGGTCCATTATTTATTAGTTCTTGTGAAAACTTGTAACTTTTCATAGTTAAACTATTCGTTCGCGTTTGTTAAATATTATGAATTTAAATAAATTATGTCGACGACAATTTGTGTATGCACAAATCATTGTCACCTCAGCTGTGCTGTTTTCATTTCTTTTTGTTCGTAAAATATAGGAGTGAAAATGACACCTTACGTTTGGATCTAAAATCTGGCAAACATTTCTTGTACGGCATACCTCTTAAATGTAATGAGTTCTTAATAAAATTGATTTCGTTTACTTACGAGACCCTTCTTTGACAGCCTCTAAAAATTTGGCTAGGACCGTATGTAGTCTTACGGAGTATAAGATTATATGTTTAGATTTGTCCGGTTCTCGAAGCCATACGTATCCATAATCAAACTTTTTCGTGTGTCCACGGACACACGAACATTTTTGTCCACCTGTCCAGTGTATTTCTGGTGATATGTGTGTGTTTGGCATTGTAACGTGTGTCCGAGGCTGTCAGTGTGTTCGGTTTCAAAATGATTCTTTGAGCAAGAAATGCTGTATTTATTGACTTACATTGCATTGCACATTTAGTAAAAGAATGTTCAATTATTCAGCCAATTCAGCAGTGCTGTGAAATCATTCACTTAAAATTTATATTTAGACCATACATCGGACCTAGTTTTGAAGATATAGCCGACCTAGAACGTCGGCTGGTCATTTAGCACTCAGCCGCCGTTTTTCGGCTGCTCTCGTTTCTGGACGTGTCACGAGTCCACACAAGTCCCGCTGTAACACTCTGTTGCGTTAGGCACCAATCCCCTACCCTCTCGGAGAGTTACGTAACTTTTATACGGCCACAAACGTATGATCGCATGGATTTGAAAGAGGGTAACATTTCGTTCGTAAAACTACCTTATTGGTTTTACTAATTATTTTACTAAGTACAGAACCGTCTGCGCTATCGTTATAATCACCATGCAGCAAACGACTTTTGTATCGGAGCATACAATTTTAGAGAATTCAACAATTTCTAGTTTACGAATCGCATGAACAATTTTGTATCATTGGTATTATAAAGCCATTACATATCAAACTGCCATAAATCATTTTTAATTTAGCTTTCATTTGTACAATTTTATTGAAGAATCGTTTGCATAAAATATCAATAAACGACCACTTTTTTTATTTAAACTCGCCGTAGACTTAATGCGATACAGAAACATAATAATTAAGTTAAGAACAATTATTTTATTCGTTCGTAATATTATGTGGTTGTTCGTGTGCGTCTTAATTATTTATTTCTACATCTACATTAAGAAAATGATTTGTTTGAAATACATTTGAACATGACACATAGTCCAGTTGGTTGTAATTGATGGTTTGGTGTTAAATAATGAAATGACATCAGCACACAACGGACCACCGTGGATGAAAAACATTTATATTTATAATTTTTTTTTCATCGTTTTTCTCTGTTCGTTACTTTAAAAACTTTTTTGCTCATATTTGAAAAATAACATTTAATTGTAAATACTGTTTTTTCTTTACCTCTCTCTCTCTCTCTCTCTCTGTACATATCAAAAAGTGAATGAAGCTGATGATCATTTCACAGATTTTACTACATCGTTCATACGAACATTACATGAGATAGGAAGCAACATTAAATCTTATTAAACACTCATAATTTACAATCAAATATAATTTTTACCACCCAACTTGTAACTGACAATTTAAATGATATGAAAAACCATAACAATTTGTCACTCGTCTCAACAATGAAAAATGTAAATAAATAGAGAGGTTCCCAAACAATATAATAAAGATCCGAAAAGAAAAGAAAAAAAAACTTTCATTGACCAAACACACAGTGTTTTGATGTCTCTATAATATATCTAATAATAACGCAACAGAGAGTGTTTTGTGATGTTCTATTGTCATTTGATATTTATTTTTTTTAATAATTTTTTATTTCTATTTTTTGCTTTTGTTGGTTTTCTTTGATACCATGAAGAGGTTTTTCATTCAATAAATCTTTGAAAAAAATTCATTCATCATCCAATTGCACAGATGATTCATTGAAACTGGTAGAAATTTGGTTAGATTGGATCATAAATCGTTGGATGTTGATGTAATATGCTTGCCAATGGTGTGCACAGGTATGAATAATTTGACTACCGTTCGTTACGTTCCTACAGTAGATTTAGCGATTGGGATGGTCAAGAGTCGCGTCGGTCAAGGTCTCGTTAGTTAAACACCAAAGATACAAACGATACAAACTCGAGAAAAAACAGCGAATCACACAACCACCTTCGGGTGAATTGATCGCCGTAATGTTGTGTCACTGTCTTTCGCTCATGTCGTTTTAGATAAGTTGCCAATTGCCAAATTAATATGTTAAGGGAATCAGGTGCAACAATGTTGTTCACATAAAAATTGATGACATTACGCAAGCTACCAATAATATTTCAAGTGTGGTGCGATATTTCAATACAAACATTATTTAACGCGTGCTTCAATTGAATTACTAATTATCAACCTCTAATGTCCGTCTGTTTGTCTATTTTTTTTATTTATTTATGTGTCTATTCGTCTGTCTGTAACGATCCCGTTATTTTTGCGTTTAATTGCGTTTAAACTGACGAAGGAAACAAAAATACTTTTTGATATGTTGTCGGGTATAATACAAAACGTCGAGAAAATATGTTCCGGGGTGGGATATTGTACTGAAATAAGGGAGTTATGGGTCAAAAAAGGGTCAAAATTTAAAATCGGCCAAAAGTCGGTCAAGATGTCGTCTTAGAGATTTAGTCGGGGAAGTGTCAGAGTAGAATACGTATCAAGTGCAACGCTGAATACGGGGAACAGGCATGTCCGAAAAAATATTGTTTGACCTAAAAAACACCAAAAATATTTTTTTTTAATTTTTTGAAAGAAAATTGTCGGTGGGAAAAATCAAAAACTTCATTTTTTCAAATTCAATTTCAAAAACTCTGAAGAAAATTCACATGACATGCTTGCACAAAAAAATTGTATAAAGCTCATTTCTCCATCAAATTCATCGTGTGGGGTATCGTTGGAAAGGTAATGAACGAGCCTTTCAGGGAAATGACAGCTAAATGCTTGCTGGTGATGCCTTACACGTAGGCATGTCACTCTACTCGAACTCATACGGAGATTATTAAAATTTTGAACGAATTTTAATTATTTCTTGATTTTTGCCGATTATTGTGCGGTAGACACAAACAATTGTTAGAAAAATACTTTTATTGAAATTTTGCTTACATCTGTGAAAATTCATATGAAGTTCGAGTAGAGTGACACGCCTACGTGTTAGGCATCCCCAGCATGCATTTACCTGTAAATCAAAGTGACTTTCGGCATTTTTCTACTCTTATAGTATTAGTCCTTCCCAAAAAAGCCAAATAATGACGAAACACACGGACGGCCACTTAGGCAGGCTCATGGAAGTTCATGAAATTTCATGGAGGTTCTCGAAAAATAAATTTTTGTTCAGCCTTAATGAATTTTATACTTCCAAGTCAAATTGTTTAGGCGTTATTTTGAAGTCCTATCTCGACTCAAAATTTCATAGAAGACCGTTTTCCAAAAACTGTGAAACTCACCGAGGCCTGGAGCAAAGAAGTTGTGAACTAAGAAAGCCACTTGACGGACTCTCTTGACACCGAAACACTTCGGATGCGTCCAGCACATGAAAAAGTATTTTCTCGGGACTATTTTGAACGGAATAAACCAAAGTTGCCTTAACACCACTCCTCATCTTTGACAAGTTTCATGCACTTTTCCTAAAACCCACGTTTTACGCGGTTTCCACGTTTTTTTGACTATTTTGCTCTGGGGAACCCTCAGGATGGCTTTGGATTCAGATGGCTCCATATACACTTTTTATCAGTGACACATTTAGAAACTTTTTAGAGGTGGGGCCCCGAACTTTTCGACAAGTTAATTTTCCCATACATTTTTGGACCAACCTATTGACCATCTGACACAACACTTTGCTGTGACATTTTTTTTGTGTTGGTACTACCGAAAATTTTCTGAGAATATTTTTGGCGGTTTTTTTCGAATTCAAAACTAGAATTTGATATTTAAAATTCTTTCTGGCAAACCATTAGTCATGCCAACATTACATACACGCAACTCTTTAAAATCATACACTGCCACTTTACACGAGATACAAGTTCCGTTTAAGTTTAATTCAAATAATTCACACAGGAAAAAGATTAAGTAGATTAGTTTTCAAATCGAATAGTAAGTATGGACATCTGTTCTTGAATTCGTTTTTCAACCACAGGTCTATGTACATCTTGTGGTCGAATTATCATTGAGCACGAAGAAAGTAAAGAAGTCGTAGACTTTGTGAACGAGCTTACTTACAGTCTTCAACCCACCCAATTACAAATGTTTACAATTTATTTATAAAATAATGTAATTTCAATTTTCATTTCTTGGTAATGACGGAATTGCGTGAACAGTTCCTTTTCATTCAAGTAAAAATAGCATAAACAACATGTCTTGGAAATAAATATTTTAAATAAAAAAGTCATTAATTCAAAAACATGATTTTTTTTAAATTAAACGTCGTCCAGCAAAAGAACTGTTGTAAATTTTCTAGTTTTCTACTAATTGCTGTCCATATATTGCAACTGTCTGTTCGTTGAGAGATGATCATATGATATGCTTTTCGAGAATTCAACCCTTTAGTGCGATTAAGATCTAGTTTTTTTATGTTTTCGTTGGAAGACTTCACAACGATTTTTTGTCGTTTGTTCATTTTGTCCATATTTAAATTGACTGTGTGTAATTAGGCCGTTAATTACGATAATGTGAAATAAATATAAGTTTTTTGCTCGGCCTGTAATTTTTAATGACTTTATATAGTCAACTGGTGAACCATATTTGGATTATTGTTGTTATTACAATTTATATGGAAATTGCTGCAGGCGGAATTAAATCAAGTTGTTTTTACAGAATGATAAACTCATCAAGTTTGACTGGCAGGAGGTCGTTTGTGTAAAAGTAAAAGTTTTTTCGAAATTAATTTAGAAGAGGAAAAAAATGCTCTTATTGGTAACGGTTTCGTGTAGACATAACTGCCCAGATTTTTTATGCAAGGATTGATTTTGAAACGGAACTTAAATGTATGACCTGGCATTGTTTAAATCGCTTTTTTTATCAATTTATGCTTTCGCTATCCACTATGCCACATTCACAAATTTCAATTTTTATGATGAGGTGACACTTTTTCCATTAATTTCTTAGCAATATAGAAAATAAGGTAACGAATATTCCGATTATTTGTTAAGATGCACACAAAAAAGAGGGGAATTAATAATTGAACGAAATAGGATTATTACGCAATTCAACAATATTTTATTCAATCGAACACTATTTTATTCTACAGCAAGAGAATCATAAGATTGTGAAAAGGGCGATTAAAGAGAAATTAAAAGGTGCACAAGCTTATGAATTCCTTCCTGTATGGTACAGTATCTTATACAAGATGATGGAATGCATTTCCAGCGCATTAGCTTTTTTTACGGCATGGTAGCATATAATGCAACCGAATTGGAAAAGTGGTGGCAAGACAAGACCACTTATTCCATTTGCTTGTATCAAATACTAACATGATGTAAAAGAAGGCTAATATTCTATATATACATATCATCGCATTGTATAAAATACTGTTCGATAGAACAAAATACTAATTTACAAATTTCTCCTGTTTTTTGCGTGTAGAATCAACATTTATCATGGCATCAGTGTAGTAGGGCGCCGTGACGCAAGTCTTACACGCCAAAAAATTCACAAGAAATTATTTCGCACATTTAATATACTGAAGTTACCTGTAATCGTTTCGCCGTCAGCAAGAACTTCATTGACTGTTTCAACGAAAAGAGAGCGATTCCCAGTCAATAAAAGTGATTTTGTTGTAGGAACTGTCAGACTTTTAGAAAGCAAATCTTGGCATTGCCTTCAAATTGTGGATTTTGGCTCTTGGTTTATTCATTCATTGCCTTCAAATGACCAGTTGTTTAACCTGGTACGTTCGACTTTAATCACTCTGTAGATCGAAAGTCGGCTAGTCAGACAAGCGAGGCTACCGAAGTCAGCTCCAAGCTCATCCATGGGAAAAGCACACAACACTACTTTTTACTTAACATTCTGAACGACGGCTCAGCAGAAGTAATAATCATAAACTATCATCATTGTCATAAAGAATCATTTTAAATGATTCGGAAAATTTGTTAATTTATTGCATTGAACTCTTCTCCAATTAGCTTCAAATTTCTAACATAAGCGATCATTGAAATTAAAGCTGTTAATTTGTATGTGGGGGTTTTTATTCTTTTAAGTCTCTATGTATCATTGGGATCCATGTATTTATTGCTATAAATTGACGATATTAATATTATTTACATCAACATTAACATACCGAACCATTTACGTTGCAACGTTATTTCTGGTTTATTGTATTAGAGCCGAACCGATTGCTTAATATATTTTATTAATTTATGTATTTGGAATTGAATTGTAAATTGTCTTTTTTTCAGATAAATTTTCGTATTAAGAAATATGATACAAAATTTTTTGGGAGTGTCTTTTATGAAAAGTTCAAACGTCACGAAAAAAAAGACTTGCGAATAAAAATCATTTATTCCACAAATTTATTTACATTTTTTTTGTACGGAACATACACCCGGGAAGTAATAAAATTGGAACTTCATTTGTCTTCATATAGAAAATAACTTCGAATGAAAATACCTACTTTTTAAGAAAGACAGAACTCTTTCGTTTCGATTTACTAAAATTTTTTTAAATTCCAACAATCATCAATCAAGTTTCGAGCTAACAGTTATTTCGTGTTCAACAAAACTATATAAAATTACTTTGACGAAAGCTCTGTCATTGCACGTCAATCGACTTCCGAGGATTGTTTGATTCTAAAATATAAGCTACGCAGACCCGTACGATTTTCAACGATGCCTGGACCAACGTCACAGTGATATATTTGTGTTCATAAATCCAGTACTGTTGAACCTTTTTCGACATAAGTTTTAAAATTTCGATGTTACACAGATATCGATTATCCCGTTCTAGCTAATGATAGCAAATCGGTTAAATCATGGGCGGTCATCATGGGTTTACTCAACAACAAATTCTCTGAATTAATTGCGAGTTTGTGTGCTCCCTCACATAGCCGGAAATTGTTCTCCCGAACGAACCGCCATGATTTTAACGATTTGCTATCATTACATAGTTACAATATGTTAGCATCTGTCATTATAAGATCGCATAGGCTTTGATGAACGTAATAAGCTCTTGAGTTAACTTTCGAGACAATACACTCAGGGTTAGAGTAAGAAATATTTCATACAAACTTCAAGAGATGGCAGCACTTTGTCCATCACGACCATCAGCATATCAAGGTGCATGACTTGACTGAAGATTGGCACTAGATGACGAAATATTGATCTCTTCTAATTATCTCCATAACGCAACTGTTCCAGATGTGTTGATGTCTGAGCGTCATCTCAATGACAAAATAATTTAAATAAAGAACTTACACGTTCATAGCAAAAGTTATATGTAATGAGTTGTATCCTAAGATTGATTCCAAGTTTGCGGGCTTTAATCCGTAGAGATTTGAAAAGTGTCGAATGACTTTTCATAGTTGGGTTTACTCAACAACAAATTCTCTGAATCAATAAAATATGGGTGCGTGAGTTTTGAAATGTAAGCAGAATTATTTATTTTGATCTTGAAACCATTAATTATTTTCTCCGTACGTACAATTTGACCTCCTACGAGTTTTGGGACCCCCCTAAATTCCGTACGTAATTTACGTACAGCCCTTTAGTGTCTTGAGACGATATACGAAAATCGATAAGGCAAAATATTTTTTATTCATTAAATGAATCCGTAATTTATCCGTAATTTGAGTTCAAAAAACTATTTTAGCTATTTGATTTAATTTTATAAAAGAAAAATTGGGGTTTAAGGATTTGCTTTAACAGTGTAATCGCACATGATCGCACCTTGTCAGTTTATTGTCTGAAGAAATGTATGGAATTTATCGATTTTGGTTGGTACCAATGGTCATGCTGTAAGTGAATATTCGCGCGAATTATTTGAATGCATAAAGCTGAAATTGAATTAAGAAACAAAATATACATTTTCAAGATGTGTCGTAGAATCTTTAATCACTAATTTTATCGAAATAAAATGAAAACTACCGAAATATTTTCATGCTCTAGGTTAATTTGCTCTATTACACATGTATTTGACTTTCCATAGTTTCAAACCATACAAAACACATACAAATTGGAACACATAGTAAATGGGAAAAAGTTTCTCTAAGTAATTTGGGCTCACTGTAAGCTTAACGCAGAACTTGTTTTTTTGACAAAACGAATCAAAACCTGTCACTACAAGTTCAGGCAAAATGAACGCTTTTTCGTTTTACGTTTCATCAACTAATTCTGCATAGAGCTTTTTAGTGCACTTATGTGAAAAAAATCATCTGGTGGCCGGTTGTATTAAGTTCATTTAATTAATTCTAAACACGAAATTGCCATTTTACAATGACGGTGGCGATCGATAGCAAAGTTTTGTAATTATAAAAAGAGTTTCTTCGATTCCCTATCGTTTGTTTGTGAGAAGTGAAATGCACATCGAACGAAATTTTGGTTCCATTTTCAGTGTGTGGGCAAAACTAGGTTTTTCGGACGAGTGCAATGTCATTTTGGAATTCTAATTTCTAACTTTACGACTAGATACATTCCCAAAAAGTATTTCAGCAGTTTTATTCACAAAAGACGGATGATGTGTGTTATAACGTCATGTGCATCAGCAGATCAAGAGATGTTATAAATAATTAAAAGTCTTTGCGATTATAGTCACTTTAGCAGCTATCTTGAAACCTACTTCAGCTTTTAGTATACGGATGGAGCTGGTAAGAGTTAATTTATTTTGAGTTTTTTAGAAACAGCCCTGCTCTATTCTAATGGTGTTTGCACAAAAATATGATTCCTTTTGCGAATTGCATGCAACACAAATCGCCAGCATTTGACTTACTCCTTCTTTCCCATTCTTGTTCCAATTAATTGGTCAAATGTCGTAAAAGTAGAAAAACATAATAAGAATGAACGAAAATATTATTTAATGTTTCCTTTATTGTTTCTTTCATACGTAAGTCGTTCAATGGAATATAAATCGCATCAAAAACATCTGTTTTGATGCCTTAATTTTGGTATCTCATTTAAACGGAACAAGTTCCTTGAGAACTGTTTTGACATTTAAATATACGCAAATGATGATTTCATTAAATTTGATTATGCAAAATTTTTTGACATTTTTTCTGAGTATCGATTTCCGTTTGTCAAAACTAAAAATGAGGGTTAATAATGTGCTGTGGATGGTAGTGTGAGTGTGTGTGGCCGATATCTTGTTGAAATGAATGTTCTAAGCTTAATTGGACAATTTTCAATCTTTGGCATGAAAAATTGTACGAATTTATGCAGCAAGAAAACTTTTGGCATATTTCAAGACTTGTACGAAATTCATTGTCGTTGGAGCTAACGATTTTTAAGTGTTTGAGGTCTTTAGAACGAAATTTTTTAAATTTTCAAAGTTTTGATCGCAAAAGCCAAGAATTATTTTTTTGGTTTCTGTATACTTTATGTGAATGCTTGGTGTTTCGTTTGTGTATTTAACAATAGTTAACAACTCATCTATGAATCATTACTAATCACCAATCATTAATAAATCATCAATGAACGATGAATCATAGTTTTTACGTGATTTTTTATACATCCTGAATTTTGATCGTCTGGATTTGTAGACCCATACGAATAGAGAAGTGATCCGAAAACGGGTCTATTCCACTTACGACGACGTTCGTACCCAGTCCAGTTTCGACGAAGGCAAATATGCACAAAAAAAATTTTACCGTCTGTTTGTCAACGCAATAACTCCACTTGACCAATTTTCAAAAACTTTTTTTCCCCGAAAGATAATCGAAAAATCTTTTATGGGAATGAATCTATGCATTTTCGGGCCAAGGGCCGTCGATCTAGGGCCGCTTAGCTGGTTTAAGGTCTTTTGAACACAACGCGATTTTCGTAATTTTTTTTTGTTCGAGAGGTTTGTGCATGCCCGACAATGTGTGGAAAATTTTGAGCCTTTGGACTCAACCAGGACCCTAAAGCTGGGTCTCTGCTACGGCCCAACGTTTTTTTCGCCATAAATCGAGAAAATCTTCTCAGATTTTTAAAAATCTTTGTTTCCCCTAAAGATAATCGAAAAATTGATCGTGGAATTTGGGCAAAGTCAGTTCAGAACTTTCGAAGTTGCGGTCAAAAACAAGGTTTTTTTAAGGTTGATGAAACGTTTTGACCAATATATCTGCGAAATTAGCGCGAATATCGCTCTTCAAGGTTTTGAAGGAAAGATATAAACATCCGGAAATCGCTAAAAACAAATTGAGAAAATTGGTTGCGCGACCCTACATGATAGCTGGTGGGTTTTTATGAATATACCTCTAATGATGAGGTTTCTAATACAGTGTCGTAGAGGCGAACTACTTTGTCCAAAGAAGTAGGGGTCTCATACCATCTCCTTTCTTCGGATGTGTTTTACCATATTGCGCTTTCGTCAATTTCCAATACAATTTAATGTCGATGTTATTTCATGTACTCAAGGTCAAAAGTGAAGGCAATATTTATTTAGACTTAGCTCAAGTCTTTTCACAACATCTGTTCTGTTTGCCACATCTATTTTCATACGTACGGGTCCCTTGCATATGTTTTCACTTGAATTCCCTGAAGCAAATATTTGTTTTAAATATTGTATTCTATACTGCCACCTTTCGTGCGAGTCTCTCAAATTAATCATCTGGCGCTGTAATCATCTGGTGTATAATCATCGATCTGGCGTGTTTGAATATTCATAAAGATTCAGCCCTTCTCATATCAGATTGAGTTCTTTTTTCCAACTTGTGGAGTTGTTTTTCTGGTAGCTATTCGAGTCTAGATCAACGTTTACGAAGATCATTTTTCGAAAAAATGGTGTCTAGGCAGCCGCGGATGACTTTTGTTCTTCTATTTAAAAGCGTTGGTTAGAAAGAGATAGATAAAGTTGGTCTCTTTCTAACCAACGCTTTGAAATAGAAGAACAAAAGTCATCCGCAGCTGCCCAGACAGCATTTTTTCGAAAAATGATCTTCGTAAACGTTAATCTAGACTCGATTATCTACCAGAAAAACAACTCCACAGGCCTAAAAAACGAACCCAATCTGAAATGAGAAGGGGTTCATTGAACAGTGTGATCAAATTTTCGAAAAGATTTTTAGATGATTCGATCAATAAATTAACTATTTACGTCCGGTGATTTTTCGCCTTCTTTCAAAATACGCAAATTGAGCCTCGCCCTATCGTTTTTTCTAAATTGGATTTTTAAATTGTTCTCCAAAATGCTTAAGATTTGAAAAAATACAGAATCTGCGCTTCAATTTGACTAGTGCGATAACGTTACAGAATCATTCTATCTGCTTCTTCAATAAAATAACCTTTTAAATGTCAAGATTTCATTAATCTTAATATTTGATCTGGACAAAGAACGTCGATTTTTTCAATCAAAACTTGATTCCCCCAGTCATTTCCAAATTATCACAGAGGATTGATTTAGCAGTGTATCGTGTTCAATCACAAAAATCTAACCCGAAAACATCAACAAAACCGTCTTAAACACAAAAATACATTTTAAATAACAAATATTGACAGGTTCTAGCTACCTGTACTGAACGTGTTAATTTACGGCCTCTAATGGTCCCGAATAAATAAAATTAGAAAAAAAATCATTTTTGTTTGATCTGACCATTCTCTACGTAGCTAGCGCATCGTTAAACAAACATAAAAAAAACATTGTGTGGTGGATATAATATTCCATTTACGTTAAATAATCACCCGGTCATTAAGATACAAAATTGTATATTTTCAAGTATAATTTCCTATATTTATCAGAGATTATTGTGTTAATTGAGATAAACATGTTCGCTATGGTCCACAGCCCATGTCGAAGTAAACGTTAGTGTTGACTCGAATATTACCAGCAACAGCTTTTTGGAGTCTTTTACTTAACAAACAAGTGATCATAAATTTAACACCTACACTAAAACGTTGATTCTTCATACCAACTGAAACGCACTCATAAACGTTTAAGTATTTTGTCACTTCGAATTCTTTATGGTTTAATTTTTGCAATTTTGTATTTTAATTTTTATTTCTTCTGAACGACCACCTTGAATTTATTAGCTGCGTTGGAATCAATGAAATTCCTTAACTGTACGATGTACGTGCACACAAAACAGTGTTTTCAATTTTTTGTACCAATATTTTCGTCAGTAGCATTACTTCCTGTCAGCATGGTACACCGATTTATTATTGCGGAATTGAAGATTTTCCTTATTTCGACGCGACCATTTATCATTCAACTTCTGAAGAACACTGTAACCACTTTTTCGACCGTATCTTCGAAAGTTTTTGACCGACATTTCAATCCCATAATCACTTTTTTGATTAACCTTTCAGAGAATTCAAAGATTTCAAAAATCAGTCCACTTCAACTCGAGAAAAACCCACCAACTCCCGGGTATAAATTCGACCGGTTCAAAACGTCGGGATGAACCGGCACTCCAAGTCCTGCTAGTTTCCGCCCTAGTACATCATAGATGGCACTAGGTTTGTATACAATTTACCACTGACACAATAAAACGTTGGTAACGAAAGGATCTCTAAAAGAATCCATGTGAGCAAAAGCTCACCAAAAATTGCGGAACTAGTAAATAAAATGATCTAGCTTTTGATCCGGAGGGTTGTAACGGCGGATTATTATTATTATTAAAACGTCGGTGTAAGCGGATAACATACGTAGAGAAGATGATAAGTTGTCCATTGTACTTCCGTTCGGATCAAATATCGTCCCTAAGATAATAATATCATCCCTTAATATTATCGAAGTAGATTTTTAATTCAGGGGATTCGATCCACTTCCTCATTATCGACTAGTTCATTTAATTCCTGTAAGAAAAACATATGCAATGACGATGACAATTTTTGTTTTCATATTTCTCTTATTCAGACCCTAAAACGAAAAACCCACCAACTTCCGGGTGCTGATCCGGCTGGTTACAAACGCCGCGGTAAACGCAATAGATCCCTTTTCGACGAACTTCGTATCTTCGTACAGGTCTAAACAGCAATGTTAACTATCAATTTTTTTTACAAACTTTCCAATGTCAAATAGGAATCTCCTAGACATTTTTTCCTTAAAGCCGCAAAGTTCTTCACCACTGCTAGTGAATTTCATTATCGGTACTGTCTCTCAAACATATCTTCAACCTGCTACAGACTCTGTATATTTCGTAAGGTTGCTAGAATGTCTGTCTCGGACGTATTAATAGCTAACTAACCCAGATCGATATTTAACCGGTCGCATTACACTTTCTCTCAATATTCCCTACTTAAGGCTGTCCTAAGCCGGGTATATCTTTAAATTACTCACATTTCAACGGAAAATAAACAAGAGTAGTACATTATGATACAATGAAGTATGTAATCAGATATGTCCGTACACAAGGGTACACAAGTACTTCATGGTATGGTGTAATGTGTTTTTAATGCGTGAAAGTGTGTTGAGGCAAGCTTGGCATTTGCTTTAAGTAATATTCATTTTCAAATATGTAATTTTCATTACTTTATAATGTACTCTCACCAATACACTCTTGCACACATAGTAAAATTTACTGTTGGTTGTATTTTTTAACGATGGAAATAGTAGATTACAGTGGGGGGTGCGGAAGTAAGTCATTACGTGAGGGATCAATTTTGTGAAATGAGCCAAACTCAAGAGGGTGTTTTTAAGCAAAAAGCTTTGAAAACTGTTTTTTGACGAGTGTAGAGTTTGTATCCCGAGCCGAAGGCGAGTCATACAACTGTACGAGTCAAAAAACAGTTTTTAAAGCGAGTTTCTTAAAAATACGCGAAACGAGTGCCACGAAATGATCCAGAATGGATGACTTACTAAGCACTCCCACTGTATACTGTTTTAATCGGCGTCCCATCCGAAAACGCGTCATTACATGCAGATACACATGTAATGAGAAGTTTCCGGTAGGGCTCTATTATACATGTAATGACAAGTTTTCGGTGGGACATCGATTAAAAATATATACTTTACAGATTTACTTACCGTAGGCAGATATCGGTTAGCCAGAGCGCAAGGTTGGCTGAAGACATAATAGTATATTGTTAACGAAGGGATATAATGGCGCGATTATAGTCGAGGTGAAGTGATTGTCCGAGGGGCTATCATTTGGGCATATAATTCGTCATTTGACTCGTGGCTTTTTTTTATTTCCTTTGAGATTTGACGTCATGATATTATAGTCGGACTATAATGAAAATTATAGTCGAATCGAAAATTATAGTCGGATTATAATGAAAATTATGGCCGAGTCGACCATAATAAGACTATTTTTTACCTCCCAGTTTGTATGAAACTCGACTATAATATGGTCATTATACCTCTACTTTCAGGTATATAAATGGCTAATTATATGCACGAATGATATAAAAATAATTTTTGAACATTTTTGAGGTAAATGCACCAGTTATCGGCCATGTAGTAGTCTCCGGCCAGCACCAGCAACCGGCCATATTTTAAAGCAAAAAGTGGTCGATTACTAGTGAAACTATGGTTTGGCCGGATACTACTACATGGCCGATAACTGTTGTATTTACCCTATGTAAAAAGAACAATTTTCAAGTTTAAGTCGTTCATAGCATCGATCTTCAACAGGTTACTGATGGAGGTATTTTACTTGATGTGTAAACGTGCGGGTATTTTGCTTTTGTGTACACACATACCTCTATTATAACGTTTCTTCTCGCAATATTTGTTGGCTAAATTTTCTTCAAAATTCCACTAATTAGCAACAGAATTAAGTAATAAAAAGGGTTAACAAATAAATCTACTGTAACATATCTCTTCATCCATTCATCCACGCTAAACAAACATTTTCCAGTACTTCTCAAGCAAAATAGAATAATCAAACGCACATCAGAATTTCACGTGTCTGTTTGTTTGTTTGTTGTTGTTGTTGTTAATCTTTTCGTTTCACTCTCACTTACATGTTGGGTGGTCCTGTTGTCAGATTGTGTGGTCTTTATTAATAACCCGGACTCAAGTTGAACGATACAAACGAACTATATCTATAAAATGTAAAAAAACTTGAACACACATTTCTAGAATCATATAACGTTAAATGTATTCGCCAGTGAGGTATAATGCTTCATTCGGAAGAAGAAATAACGTTTTTTTTCTACATTGTGCACGCGGTGAAGCATTGGGTAATGCGCAACCATATGACTTTTAGCATGTCAACATTATTTAGCGCACATTTCGCGAATAATTTGCAAATAAAAAAAAATTCTTAAACGTTTTTTTTTTGTGGTGAGATTTTATGGAGTGCTTTGCATATGGCAAGTATTTATATTTTGTTCTAGATTGCATGAAGAAAAAAAATGTGTATACGATGGTCTGACGACTCTGAATTAAGATGTCACGGTTTTAATGTCTTTATGACTTCCTTTATGAAATGTGATACATTCTTATACGTCATTTTTGTTGGCATATTCGTTTGTTACTAGAGCGATGTTTAAACTTAAACTACAAACAGTGTGAATGATTTTCAAGGTCTTACGGTATCTTTGTAGCTTGTCGCTAGGTGATGCCTTTTGATTATTATTTGCTTTGCCATCGTGTTCAAAGCGGGTGTGTATTAGAGACTCACTTCAGAGCTCAATAATTATAATTGATGGCCAGATATTGAACGACTTAATTGTAATCATGGAGTGGAATCAGATATTATGAGTTGGATGAATTGGAAAAAAAAAATTCGGATACAAATTTAAACCGATTGTGTTTCGTGTTGAGTTGTGAAAGTGTTGCGGTAGTGTTGTTGTCTTTTTGTGTTGACGTCTTGATGTTATGTTAGGTAAATGTTGAAAGTGTTGGAAATTGATATTTTATTGTTGGGTGTATAATGTAACTCACACAACACAAACACGACACTCTTCATACCATAAAGCCATCATAATTACATCTCATACAGTTCCAACACTTTACTACAATTTCCAAACTTTTACACTGCAAATCTGCATAAATTATTGTGAAGTTGTTGCATAAACGCTTTATAGAGAGCCGATCATTGTCAGAACTGCTCATATACGAAAAAAAATTCTCAAATGTTTTAGTTAGTCTTGAGTCACGGTCTCATTTCTACCACGAGCCCAGGATACGCATTTTGATTTCAAAATATTTAATTTTCAGGCTACATCGCGCGAAAATGTATAACGGCGCTTGCAAACGCTAACTTTCTCTGACTGAGAGCGAGTTCACTGTAATTAGTTTCTTGCCTTTTTGTGCAAGGAAATTCAAGTTGATTAAAAATTAAAAATTTGTACGTTTCATAGGAATTTCCCAAGTAGTTAATTTTTCTCAGAGAGGAAAATTATTTAGACTCTCAGGTCTGTCATAAAGGAAACTTGACTTTCGCAAGTATGCGACTTATGTAAATTTTGATGTTTTAGCAGAAAAATCATAAAAAATGTTTTAAAAACAGTCCGCCTAATGAGGATGCTTTCAGACGTTTCTGTCTACCTACCAACCTAACCATTAAATGATTAGAAATGTTTACGTATCCATCATAAACTCAATGTATAATTTCAGCTCATTACAACCTGAAATTATGATTACCCTTTGTTACAACGTTGCAATCGAAATGTCACTGTTTAAACAGAAGCAAATTAGCTTTTTCCCTGACTGTAAACAGTTAAATTTAACTTAATATCTTATTTACAATTTCAACGTTTAACAATCCAAATCATACAACGATGCATTTCGAAAAGACACAATATTCATGTTGGTAACGGATGAAAGAGAATCCCATAATACGATTTTAATTGGGCACTATATTCGAATTCCAACTAGAAACGAAATCTCATTTTTATTGTTTTTTTTATTCTTCATCATCTGCCGACGTTTAAATAAAACAAATATTATGTTCAGAAATTATGTCTATTGTTAATTGAATAAAATGTGGCGGTGCTATAAATATTCGGTGATTTGAATAGGACCTAGGGATTCAACTCGTCGAGTAATCGAAGAGTAATCTTACTACGCTCAATTTTGTGTGACATGAGTACGGAGTATATATAGACTCGATGCTTACGACGACGTTTTGTCGCAGAGAGAACCTTCAGGTACTGAAGAGCAGTGGTGATGAGAGAGCGAGCTCCCATTATTAATCGGTAATTTTGATGAACGTCCCAGGGGATTTATCCCCGTCCCCCCTTCTAATTCTGTGGGATCACCCATAAATGGCGTACACTTTGGGGGGGGGGGAGGTAATGTGATGGTCGATTATTAAGGGGATATAAGGAAGTCGCCCATGCATCTGACATCTCAGATTTCTGTATGACAACACTAAATTGTGGGAGATATTTATGGATATACATCATGAGAGTTCATCTATGAAAATTCATTCAAAAAACTTTTCTTTTCCTTGCATGTTTTCAACAAAAAAAATTTTTCTTCGAAAGGGGGGAGGCTAAAAAAGACGCGTCCACATAAAGAGAGTAAAAAGTAATGGGAAAAACCGGACAAGAAATAGGGGGATCAAAAAATTGAAAAATTGTGTGGACGTCTATTATGGATGACACCTATGTATACATAGCCTAATAAGCTGAATATCGAATTTTGTTTATCTAAGTTGGATTGATAAATATCCTCCTTCGCCTATCAGTCAAAACTAACAGTCATCAAAATCTAATGAAACAACCGTAATCAAAACAACTGCTTTCTTTTATCAAAACAATAGTCTCAACTCAATCAAAACAATCTTCGGCCGGGTATATGAAAAATGGGAGGTCTAAAATGAGCAGCAATGATAATTTAACATTTTAATAAGAATCTTGTCACCTGCTGCATTTTTAATTTACACAATATTTAATGTTGTTTTGTTGCATTTGTATGCGAGATATAGCAGTGTGTCTGCGTCTGGGTATAGGACCCATATTAAAGGAAAGTTTTATGGCATTCTACGAAAGAGAGTTATACGTACCATTTGTATGCGACAATTCGAGGAAAATAAAACATACATTTTTTATGAAAGCAGAACATATTTGCTGTTGTTGTTCGTCGAAGCCAACTTGAATATTTTGTTCACTAATTAACTCATTAAAATGTTTACTTTAGAATTAATAAATACATTTGATTTATTCAATTCGGTGCGATGGAGAAGCCGGTTCGGCTTGTATACAATTATTTATGGGAAGGATTGCAGAGCAAGACAACGAAATTATAAACTTTCGTGTTTTAAATCAATTTTCAGAAGCAAAATGTGTGCTATGCGTTTTGGCGATGATGATAACGTATGTATTTAAGTGACGGATTACGTGTCCTACAAAAATAGCTGGATTATCAATCCAGTGCAATTTGTTTCGATTGTATGGTAGTAATGTTGTCTGCCTAAAGGAAACCATAAATAGCGTATTTTGTTAATATTTATCCACAGCCGAGGGATTGTACAAAAAATACGTATAGACGATATTTAGTAGTTTTTTGTGCAGTGTTGTCGTTTCGGGAATTTCCATTCCAATTTAATGTAGACGTAATGTCATACACTTAAGAGTTAAAGCAATATTTACATAGATACGTTCAAGTCTTTTTGCAACATCTATTCTGATGCGTACGGGTCCCTTGTATATGTTTATGGGAGGTGGGAAGGTCATCGAAATTTTACGACTCCGTACGAAGGGGAGGCAGGGAGTCAAAAATAGAGTCTAACCCGTTTCTATAGTCAGGACCTTTAGCTTCTCTCCGCTACTTTCATTATAAAGAATCCTTACTTCTATTTCCATGCTAATTTTTTATTCGTGGTTTAATTGCGAGAAATATTTCCTTCAACGTTCGGTGCTTCCACCAGGCGTTTTTGGAATACAAAAGCAACATTAATGAAATGGAACTTAATTCACTGAGTAATTTCGTATTTTCGCAAATCATTTCAATTCTCATCCCACAAAGTTACGTACAAATAAACATTACTTCCATTTATAAAACCACGAGCATATGCCAATAAAAATCTATTAACAAAATGAAAAAGTACAATGTAACAACAAGCCTTGATGAAAATCACATCGAATCGAATAACAAAAATAAAGAAAATGTCGATGCGGAAAGAAGAGCTCAAATTCAGTACTTGATATTGATGTACACATTTACAAGTACAATAACCACACGTTACACAACCAATATACTGAAAACATCGAGGCAAACATCAACCCCAAAATTTACCGTGAAGTGTTCTTGTAAATACAAAGCCCTCTGAATAAATTATGCATTGCGATACGAAAATGTTTGCGTGTGTAAGTGGTGTCGATTATTGTATTGTATCGTCTATTCTCCCAATGCAGATAAAGCCATGGGGAGTACGGGGATTAGTTGAATATGAAATTGTGATTGGGGGTGAATTGTACGGATGTGAGAGTTTCAGATAAACTTTGCAATGGCAAATTTAGTCAATGATCACATAATAAAATGATATTAGAATTTCCCGAAGTGGATAGACTTGAAATGGGAACACCACTGCATGTAGGGGATGTGTATTTTGTTTGAATAAGTTTTAGCGTATTATTATTATTGGGTTGGTGAGCATCATGAATAAGCAATAAGAATAGGGAGATTGAGGATAGCAATAATGTTTACACACAATAACTGTTTGCAGAGATGGAAATAGGGGTTCTATGAAATAGGAAAATTGTTTTCGACAATTTAGCTAATACAATCATGATTATGGTGTGTTTAATAGCTGCAAATTGTTTTCCATATTTAAATTAAGCAATTCACACTGAAATGAATCTGTTTTTCACCGTTTCAAGAACAGTCTATTGCATGGTTTCCTACAAAAGATTAGTAGAGACTCGAGTTCCCCAGACATCAACAAGTAATTACCCTGTCATGTGAAAGAGAAGAGTGAACACATATAACATTTTAAAAGAATCATAAGGCAAATATACGCCGAGAACGAAGCGCATACCTTGTAGAAGAATTACTTACGCCAACATTTGGGAGATACAATTTCACCATCAAACTTTATAGGTCATTAGTACCTTTCACCGCGAAATCTTTGAGTCGCAATCCTAGGATGGTGAACTATTGTCCTCCATCCCCTTCTATCGCCCGCCAAGGAGATGGTTTGTTCGCTCAGTGAAAGTCTCCTAACTTCTAAATCCGACTTAATTGAATCTATAAACCTTCTTCTCTGTCTACCACTGGGCTTAACACCAGGGACCTGTGAATTCAAGCCTGTTTTTACCCATCCTTTGAACATGCCCGAACCAGCGCAGACGACTAGCCCTTACCTGCTCTTCCAATGACGAAACCCCTAAATTTTCTGAAATGTCGTCTTTAGTAATATAGTTAGCCAACCGCTCCCTCCGATTAACTCATGCTATATTCCTCTATATTCCTCTCATATCAGAAACCTCCAGCTCATGCACGAGGTATCCGCAGTCCACATAACTCATACTACCATACAGAATTGTCGGCCTGAGAATTGACCTGTGGATAGCTAACTTTGTTTCACTACTTAATTCCTTTTTGTTGAACACATGCAACGACGTCAACGGACTAGCCACCGTCTTACCCATTTTCCTTCTTTCATAAAATTCCCTAACTAACTTGCCATTCTCGGAAAAAATGGTTCCTAAGTACTTGGTTTCAGACACTTGCTCTAGCTCTTATTCATTTCACCAGCAAGCTATCGCCTTCCGAGATTTGCCGACAGTATAACCTTAGTTTTATCCTGTACTCTTTACATGCGGTAGTTAAGCAGTCAATTTCACACCGTAAATTCCTGATATTATCTGCCATAGGCCAGAATTTTCGTTATCACCTCACACATTTCGACATTCCCCTGCAAGTTGGCCTGCTTGATGATTTTGTCCATGAAAAGACTCGCTGCTTCCTGAAAAAATGCTCTTAATAGCGCGAAGTAATACACTCGTATGCAAGGGGCTACTTCTTTTCGAGAACGCTCTTAGACCGTCCACCAGTATGTGTGTGCAAGTTTATTCAAATTCAACAAAATTGTATCGTCATCAAACATTGAAAACATTACAGTAACAACATCAGGTCCTTGCTCCGTATCAAAGCATTTCGTTTACTTTCATATATGTGTTACATGTAGTTCCAGGTCGACGACAAAATAAATAAAGATTTTATCGCCTAACGTTTTATTTTACCTAGCGGTTCTCTTTTCAATATTGAATTACCAACACCATTCGATGCGTTCGTAAAAAACCACATTACTTTCAAAAACAACTTCATTAATGTACATACCACCAGCCTAAATTTGTCATCCCATGGCACACAAAAAAAGAATTAATTTGATGGATTCATTAAGATTAAGAATAAACCTTAAAAACGGTTTCCAATGAAAAAAAAATTACTTGAAAGAATTTAACGCCAAACGTCTAATACCGAAAATCAACATAAAGGTTAAAACAAAACGGAAAACTACTAAACAAATCAATACCGTACTCCAGTCTTAATCGTATTTATACGCATAATTACTCGGATGAATCATTCGTCCAAACCAGCAGCAAACATCGGCTGCAATACAAAGAAATAAAATTAAGAAATTCTATAAAACGTATGCCCTAAAGTCAACTTTTTTGATATATTCGTCTTAAACAATCGAGTATTTGAATGGAACACACAAGAAAGTCAAATAGCTGAGCTGACCGGATTTAATAAAAACTCCTAATTCATATAATCAACCAATTCACTTATGCATGTTAAATGATATTGGTACCTTCATGAGAGCAAATACTAAGCACTTTTAATCAAAAGTAAGAGCATTGTAGTTTCTCTATCTAAATCTCATAAACCCATAACTTCTACTGCACTAAAATGAAAGCAAAATATTTCTTTTTAAGTAAAATGTATGGAACATCCAAAGAGCCACTAACTCATATAAATTTAATAAAAAACAAACAAACATGACAAATAAAATTAAGAAACTAACAGATAAAAAAAAACAATCAAGACCTATCTTCGCTGGACCTCCCAAAAACAGTTGATTACCCCTGATATTAGCCGATTTTTTGTTAAACGTGTTCATGGGATATTAAAGAAGATTACTACATACCAGTAAGATGTCTTCATTAAGAAGTTGTAGCGTGACGTCAGTTCTCTCTTCTCGTTATAATTTATTTTCTGTTTCGGATATTTATTAGTCATAGCGTCAATATGAGCATACGGGAGAGACCGTTCAGCAAATAGTTATTTTCTTCAATCATAGCGACTCCAGGAGCTTGTCGTTATTACTATATTTTACTTTTTGTTGAAATTGTTGTACTATCGAATACTACTGTTACTATGTAACAGCAGTGAATATTCTTTAATATATCTGAAGGAGTTTGAAAAAAACATCGCACACAAGCTTTGAACACAATGTTCTTTCAAAACTATCTTTTGAGAAGCTTTTCCTTGGATAGTATTCTCAGACGGTAGATGGGTCATGTTACGCAAGAACATCGAATTTCGAATTAGTATCCAATGTTCTTTGAAAACAACCATACTGAATTCTCATTCATCTATTACTTCTCTCGATAGATAGAATCTACTCAAAGTATTTTTAATTATTTTTTTGTTCGTAAATTTAAAACCATAAAATTTTTGTACAAGGTGTTGTTACTAAATGACATTTTGTTCACAGTACTCTAGATACCCCCATCCAAATATACCGCCTATTTGGTGGATTATGAGGTGAGTCATGACCTTTTGATGGATATTCATTTTTTATAGCAAGCGTGACGTTACTTATGAACGGCCTCCAAGAGCATAAGATAGAAGAAGAAGGTGAGCTACAGTGGACTTAATTTCTAAATGTTACATTTACATTGACATGTAGAAATTTACTTCACTATATTTTTTGCAAAATAATTCCTGGCCATATGTACAAAATAGCTTCATAATGCTACTGGGGACGTCTGCTTTTACGACTTTTTCTTTTCTTTGCTTTATATGAAATTAATTTAATCGAAAAGATAATAAAACACAATCTCAGTAAATAAAATCAACAAAAAAGATCAGATGAAGACATTAAATTCACGCCTATCGTCGTAAGTATCACGAATGCAGATTGCGTTGCCTCTTTGGATTGCAATGGACACGCGCTGCAGCAAATAATCTAAGGAGCGAGCTTCTCCAGTGTTTTTGATCGAATTCACTATCGTCACATCCCACAGCAATGATCTACCGCGGCTCCACGGGTAGCTGGTGATACCATCGGGACGTTTTCTATCACGCCTAGAGAGGCCGTATGGCTCTAGGTTATTTGGGAAGCCGGCAGAATCGAACGCCGTTGAGAATATTTTATTTATCTCGCCATATCTTGGGCAGTTTCCCTTGTTTTTAGAGCATGAAAGCCCGTGGTGGACTTTGGAATCGACCATTTCCCCACAAACACATTGGTGAGGCTCGCAAACTTTGTTGCCCAACCGAAGCGCAATTGCTATTCTCGCTGAGTCGTTATCTAGAAGAAGTCCTAATTGGTGGGAAGGAACTGCCTGGTGGGAAGAAGGTTTTGAGGATGACGCCAGGAGTCGAGCCCGATCGGTTGGACCACTCAATGAAAACAGCTCGTCGAATGTAGCCTTGGATCGCAGATCATCCCAAGAGCACTGGAATTATTTCAACTTATCAGATGGCGGCGTTAGTTCCGGTGGGTAAGCGTTGATCTTCGAAACTAGTCGATCATTTGCAGATTAGTGTTTGCCAAAATATGGTTTGAGAGTTCCTTAGATTGGAATACCGAAGACTTTTTAGACTCCCCCTTTCGTCATGTTCTGTCTTCCCGATTTTTCCGATCCCTCACTCTCAAACAGACGCCATGTTCTGATCCCAGAAATTGTTTAAAAAATAACAATGACAGATATATAGTAGATACAACTTGGCGAAAGTATTGAGCTTTCGTCAATAAAAAGGTGGCAATTTCAAATTGTGGCCTTTTTTTGAACGAAGATGAATGCAATTGTTTGGATTAGGGCTGCTAAAAATGAGTCTCAATAGAAAGAAAAGAGTAAATTGGAGTATTGGCTTGATCATGACAAAGTCAAAGGGCAAGATAACATTAAAAATGGAGAAGAGAATAGAAAAAAAATGAAGTTGATGAATGAAAGCACAGAATCGAATTAGGAAGCTAAATTCATTAAGTATTTATTGTGTGTCATCATTTCTCGTGCTATTATGCATCGAACGAAGCAGATACGAAAATTATAGCGCAAATGTCTAATTTGAAATTAATTGCAATCACCATTCTACCAACCGCCATCATGTCTTCATTTACACTAATCGGCAGTTTAAATATTTATTTATGTAAGAGCTCTAATGTGTAATTTGATATTATTTGTAATTATTGTTTTAACATCTCGGTGATGTACAGTACATTAGCGTTAACACTTTTATGCCACAATATTCGTCGAACATTCGAGGTATTTGAGGTCTGACTTCATGTGTAGAGACAACTTTTAGTGTACCACAGCATAAGCGTATGTTTACAAAAACATAGTGATTTAAGTCTTTTTTACCATAATATTCGCCTCTTTTTACACGTTAAATAAACATAATTATATGATTGTTTACTGTATTAACAGGCAGTCGCTATATACACCGCAAGAGTCATTATATTTGGTTTCGTCTAGTGTGTCAATTGTCGATACAACAGGCACGTATATTCATTTTATGGTTTAATATTTAAATGCAATTGTCAATTTTAAAGCTAGTGATATGTGTACAAGAGATATTAGTATTTATTAGCAAGATCGTGATATTCGCTGATTGGGTTAATTTAATGGATATCATATGATGTTTGATTTGATCGTTCAGCTCAATTAGATGCTTTATAAGTCTGTTCGCGATTTCAATCAGTTGAAAATGTTGATAATTGTCAATATCTGCTGATGGAATTGCGAAATGGTTAAAATAAATATTTTCATTCCATAATTGACATTATTAGCTGAACAGATTAATCTTCGGATGAATGGTCGGACTGTACGTTAATCTTACAGAAAAAAAAATCGATACTAATCAAGAACTGCTTAGAGATAAAAATCAATTTTACAAATAACATTTACTATTAGAAGGGAAATGAAAACGTTATCTTTATTACTGTGAGATTTAATTTTCACGTGTAAAATTGCAAATAAGCAACAAGTGCAGTTACTCAAAAATTAAATATCAGCAACAAAGAAAGTTGTTAACTCATAACCGAGATGTTTCTGGATTTCGAGTAAAATAGATTTCTATTTAGTGTGTTTTATGTAGGGGAAGGAGTACTGGTTAGCAAATAATAACAATTTTCAAACCAGTAAAATATGTCCCCTTATAAATAACTAACTACAATTATGTCTAAACATCCAAAATAACTAAAAAATAAAGCCCTATAATACTAAGCTGCCCAAATAACTATAAAAAAGGAAACGTGGGTTGAGGGAGCACCGCAGGCAGTGATTTTTTAATAAAAGAAGCGATGTAAATTGGCCTGCCGCCGCGATGGTGGTGAAGGGGGTATAACCGCCTTGTGGGGTCTAATGGGCATGGCCTCTAGCGGAGTTTAGGGCAGAGCCTCATGTGGAGCACGGCGCCGAAAGCTCGCTTCGCTTTAAAAAACAAAATTTTGTTATTATCCGCTACAGTTTTCATTGCGTCCAGCTATTTCGTCTCTTTGCCAAAACCACCAAATTTTGTGAGAATCTTTAGAGTAGGTTGGGACCCTTCAGTCCATAGTGTAGGCCTACATCACGCTACGCAACCCAACGCGAAGTGGTTCGTGGTTTTTCAAGATGTGGTTTCTTGTGATGCGTTGTAGAGAAAATAGAGAGGAATACTTTTGCTCATGGAAGGACGAGTCAGAAGCCCCTTCTAAGGGCCAGAATTTGGGCCTATATGCCCAAAAAAATTGTATTGCTCTGTTGTAGAGAAAAATGAGTGAAACTTTTTCGTCAATTGAAGTATCGGTCCTAAAGAGAAAAGGTTCGGTAGATTTTTGCAGATAAAGAACTGCATACTTGTATTTGTACGGCAGCATCGCGTTTAAATCCATCAATTTAAGGAATCTATCCCATTGTCCAATTGTGTTAAACGGGTAGAAACTATAAATGACCAGAAGGCAAATAGTAAATATTGACCGCAATACCCACAACATCAGACATATACGCAATGTAAATATACAACCAAACCAGAAAAACCACATGAAACCCAGTGATTTAAAATTTTCAAAATATATGATTATCGGTCGAAGTTTTAAATTTATTTTCTGTTTGCAGGAAAATAAAAGAGTTTGCAATTCGTTTTGGGGTTTGAATATTTGAACAGTTTAAGAAACAATTATGTTGTGCAGAACTCCCTTTTTGGGAAAGGATGTTGAGTAGAATCATTGCACATAAGAAGTTCAATTTTAATTGGCAGATTGTGTTTAATCTTTGAATGCGAATTTTAGCCGTGTTGAGGCTCACATCTGTTATTTTTTCTTTAAGTTTTGTAAAGAGAATACTTTGAGAATTCTTTTTTCTGAATTCTAAAGCAGTGTAGAAACGTTGGCCAACGAGGTCGTAGCCGAATCAAACCCTAGAGACTTTCGATTCATTCAAACAGTCCTAACCAATATATTTTTTCTTGTCTACCACCTCTCATCGACGAATTGCAGTGGATTGACTTTTGCGTCATCACTCGACTTAGCAATTATACCTGCTCATACCTCTAATCGCTAAACAGAATCGTTCTGAGATGAGGTGTGAGCCGATGAGAATCGGAGTAGATGTTGCGGTGCAAATGTTATTTCGAATCTGCATTTTACCATTTTCGACTACAGTTTGACTTCACGCGAAAGAAACCTAAAGGGGCTGTGGAGACACCCACCTCTAACTCCAATGAAAATATAGTCGAGGAAATATCGAGTAAAATTTGCGAAATTCCCATCACGTTATTACCATGACTGTAATAAATCGATCATTTTAGGTGAAGAAATTGTCTTAGTAAATGAAATATATTGACCAAAGTCAATTATATTCATTGGAGCGTATTCATCGGTACGTTTACCTGCAATAACTATACCTTGCGGTGATATAATTCCTATTCGTTGATATGTTTCTTTTGTTTTTTTAAAGAAAATTAATTCAATTCAATCCAACGATAAGATTTCTCACCATAAACACAAAACACTATTTCACAACTCGCCCTCATATCCGTTGTAGGTACGTCGTATAAAAATCTCTATAACTTACATAGCACGTAAAAAGATTTATTTTCTCACTTTGTTCATTCGGTTGATAGCGAAGTTGGTAAAGTGTTTAAAAGGGTGGTTTTATTTATGGACTTTTTGCTGCTGTTTTCACATAATAATAGAAAATCTATTATCTTGCCCGACAAGCATACATACACACACACCAAAGGATCAAGCCGCATAAAGCTCTATCATGTAAGGAGTGGTTCAAGAAGGTCGATAAATAATTTACCAACGTAGTAACGTTGGTTGTGTGTAGGGTTGCGTCATTTATGTTGTGGCATGGCTTATCTGGTGTAAAACATGTAATTGTGGGGCTGCTGTTTGAACTGCAAAAAATGCCACTTAATGGAAGCGATTTGCTATCAGAATGCAAACTTACATGCCAAACTTGTTGCATTAGGTTTTGCGACAATATTTTCTGGTTATTGCTCGAGTGCTTTATGTATGTTTGCGTAATGCAATGTCACGCTCAAATAATTCGACCTAAATGTCTTACATTATGTGGAATTTTCACTACAAGGATCGTTTATACTAACCGACCTACGCAATTTTTCGTTCCATGTGACAGGAGGACGGGAGGTTTTCAACTGGATAAAAATCAGAGAATTTTCCTTTTCAACAGAACACTCATTTTCACCGGGCCACTTAAAGCTCACGAAAGAATTCTCTTAGTGAGCTTGGATTGTCCACTAAAGACAGGAAGCTTAAAATTTTCCATATATGTCTTTATGATCTGAGCCTTTTATCAGCATACTCAGCATCTTGACACAAACTGTTATCGTTCATAAAGCATGTTTCGCATGTTATCGCAAAATAAAACGGCTTTTAAAAATCGGATCACAAGCTAAAAATAGTCCCTAATTTCCCTAATGCGCTCGAAGTTATCAATTGAATTTGCTGACGTTAAATTCCACAATTACAAGCATACACTCACGCTTTCATTGAACAAAATCCTAATCGAATACACAAGCAAACCGCAGGAATAGAGCTAAATAGTTAAGTAAAATTTGAGTTTGTGTAAATACTTCTACTATAGTGTGCGAGAGTTTATTGGTGGTAAAAAATCAAGTAATCCACGCCTTTAGTGCGTCAACGGCTGATGTAAATGTGTGTAGATTTTCATGACACGATGCATAAGCTGTAAAACTAATGATATTGTTTGCTTGACAGCTTAAGCATCACGTAATGAAAATCACCATAGTTTGACATAAGCCGTTGACGCACTAAATCGAGAAGAAGAATACAAAATGAAGTGTGAATGTCACTTGCATCAAACGTCAAGTTTGCACGAACACACTCTCTCATACATAGTAGTAATCCTGAGAAAGAAAATTTAGCCTAATCTTCGTTTCTGAATTTTTCTTAACTCCGTTCGTTATATAGGGTTATTTCATAATGTACGTGAATGTATATGAAGATATCTGACCCAACAAGGGTAAAGGCGAGGGTAAAAGGGGCCGGGGTCTCTTAAATTTTCGCATTGTTTTTATATCAGATTCTTCACGTTATGTAGAATTTAATTTTGTTTTCATACGTCGATTTTGCTTATATCAGTGTACAGTGTTTTCTTCATCTTCTCTTTTCCAGTTATTCATCAATTAATTGAAAAAAGTAAACTCTTCCGGCTGATTGATGCAAATCACATAAATTCTCTCCTATTTACATGAGAAATTCAATTAAGTACATTGCACACTACTCAGGTATCAGTTTACATCAATCTGAAACATGTTGGATGCAATTACCGTCTTATTTACATTTTCGCTGCAATTATGCACCTCCAGACAAAGTACCATCCATTAGCATGCAAATTAATATGACGCAAAGTATTTAATAGCTTAATAAACTATTTTCTCAAGTTCTGATTACAGAGTTGATTATAGTCA
This sequence comes from Pseudolycoriella hygida, assembly GCA_029228625.1. NCBI lineage: Eukaryota > Metazoa > Arthropoda > Insecta > Diptera > Sciaridae > Pseudolycoriella > Pseudolycoriella hygida. The sequence continues at coordinate 151,828,467 of CM055404.1, read as the reverse complement.
TTTTGAAAGTGATTTCTGCCTCGAAAAACAATTACTGTAATCGCCACGATGCGATTCTTTCGATGATCGTACTATCGCTAAAAAACAATCCTGGCTGCTGATGCCACCTAAGTCAGATTTTCTTCTCGGGGTCTCTGACGCGCTTTCAGTTTGAGACGAAGCCTATGAGACTCGTAATACTGAATTTGTGCTCTCTCACGGTACAGGTCATGAACTTTGTGCTGGTCTAAAAGCCGAACATTAATTCATAAAAAATTACAAACACGTCGTCCCACTTCCAAATGTCCAACTCTTCCGCTCCAAGCTAACATTCGTCAAACGATGCACTAATTTTGAAACTGAAATTAAATCAATCAAACGTTATGTCTGTCTGTGTCTAATTACATCGTGCGTTTATTGTTAATTTGATAAATAACAAAGATTAAGTGACGCATAAACACAAAGTTATTTCTTAATTAACAAAGATTACTGATGGTAGTTCAGATTTTGGCAGGATGCCGAAATTGTGAGATGTGTTAATATCGAACGAAACTAAAATTAGTCAAAGACAATATGGAAGACTGAAATATATAGTCTTTGCAAAACACTTCGGCAATGTAGTTTGAAATGATACGGGTGTTGTCACTAACTTGTAGAGCGAAATGCTGAGATGAAAATCACTTAAGAACTCAAATAAAACAAATTGTTGGTCTTTTTTCTCGAATGGAACATTTCCAATTAATAAGTTTTTGAGGGCAGTTCCTTGAAATTGTTAAATATTTTGCCTTTAAAAATTTGTTTAGAACTGAAGCTGTAGTTTCGATTGACTCAAGTCACCTATAGTTAATAGAAAAAAGCGCCTCTTTTTAGACCCGGACGAAGAACGCAGTGCTTCGAAAAGAAGTTGGTTGGGTTTACCACGTTTGTAACCAGTAGAATTTCGTAACCAGTTAGTTTTTCTTATTGGGGTTCAAATATCAGAGATCTGCAATAATAATTTTGTCCGTCCATCTGTCTTAGTAGGGAGGAGTTTTGTCCGTCCGTAGGCACGATAACTCCCAACCGATTTTAAACCCAACCGATTTTAAACCCAACCCAACCGATTTTAAACCCAACCAATTTTAAACCCAACCCATTTTAAACCCAACCCATTTTAAACCCAACCCATTTTAAACCCAACCCATTTTAAACCCAACTGATTTTAAAAAACTTTTTTTTTATTTTGGGCCCATGGACTTAGATAGGGCGCTAAAAACGAGACTCTGTCAGGCCCTACGTGTTTTTTGTACATAACTCGAGTAGATTTTCAGTAGACTTTCACTCGATTTTCAAAAACAAATTTTTTTAATCGCTCACATTTTATGATAGAAAATTTTTTTATTAGAAGAGCTTGGACTCAGACAGGACCCTAAAACTGAGTATCAACAAGGGCCCAATGTGTTTTTTTACATATCTTAACCCTGTTTCTATTTGAGAGGTAATCGGGTACCGAATTTTATTCAAAAAAAACTTTGAGACGGTGTCCGTTCTTAAAGCTCAGCTGAGCCCCAGGGGGACCGTAACCAAAAAAAAAATTTTTTGCCATGTTGCAGAGCAAATTGAAGGAAACATTTTTGTCTACGGAAGAATGTGCCTGAGGCCTCTCCTAAGGGCCCTAGATCGGTACTAAAGTAGTCCCTACCTGAAAAAAGATTTTTTGGTATGTTGTATACAAAATTGAGGTGAACCGTTGCTTCGGATGGGTTTTTCAATATTGCTGTTTCGCCAATATCCAATACAATTTATTGTCGACGTAATTTCATACACTTAAGAGTTAAGGCAATATATTTACTAAATAGTTCGAGTCTTTTTGCAACATCAATTCTGTTAGCCACATCTATTCTGTTGCGTATGGGCCCATTGCACATGTTTTACTTTCGGTTTTAATATGAAACATGTAAAAGCACTTTCGGCCCTTGTGCTTGTGATGTAAATAACTATTGTGACGTAAAACCACTTACTCTCGAAATGAAAATATCTTTTTGTTTGCATTTTCGTAGTCACAAGAAAAAAATCGTCCTTAACGCTACCCCTTTAACAAAAATTTCGCTTGTACGAAATTCAAGCGACTTGATTTCCACCGAAACAAAAACCACAGAAAAAACTCTTCATTTGTGTGACTATTATTTGAGACCTAAATTTTATATGCCCTCACATTTATTTTGTTTAAAGAAAAAAGATCGAGCGAAAAGATCCGAAGACCCCACACATCAAATCCAACACGGGGGGCCCAATTAAGCATGTTCACGGCATTCATTTCGCTCGTAACATTATTAAATAAAAATGTTTAAATATGTTGTTGTTGTTGTGTTTAGATGCTTTTCGTTTGGCTTTCAGAAAAGATATATAAGATCGAGCTCACAAATAAAGTGATGTATGTTATTGCCGCGCTCTGTTAATTACTTAATCAATTGAAATGTTTATTTTGTAAAATCTAAAATGCTATTCAATTTCGTATTGTAATTGTTATGTTGTGTTGTACACATTTGGATATATTTGCTACGTTATAAAAACATTAAATCGTGTTAATTGGTGTTTACAATTTTGACTGTAGATTTTCGTTTTAAATAATTGAACTTCAATTTTTTTTCAAACGTGTCGTGATTCTTATATAGGTTTTTCCGTTTATATCTATTATTTGATCGGCGTGAAATTGGTTATTTGTTTGTGAGTCATTCGATTTACAGTTTCTGAAAGGTTAGTGTGAGTAAGCGTTAGCGTTTGAGACATACTTTACCACTACCACATTTTCACTTTTTTCTTGAATGAAAATGTCGTTTGTAAATAATATTCGCAACAAGCACACCACATGAGCGTAACAACACAAGACTTTTGTTTGTGCAAACAATAAGCACATTAGGAGTGTTCAGTCCAACAACATTCACTTTTCGATTACGGAATAACAAAGGACGGATAACGGTTTTCAGCACTGCGCCACTGGCTGCCCTTTACTATAATATTTTCCAAATGAAGTTTTCCTTTTACAAAATGTGTGGAAAAGCCATGGAAATTACTTTCGACAATTTTGTCACATTACGATTTGTAAAATGGAAGGAAATGAACTTTGAAAGCTGTGGACTTTGGACAAACTAACATCCCTTCAGGATACTTTGTGTGTTTGAGGTTACGTCTATAAGATTTCGTATCGACACTTCATTTTCCACTTGAAAACCTTTCGAAAGAATAAAGCGACAAACCAGTACCTAAGTTCCCATCCACTTAGAAGCCATTTAAATATTGTGCAAGCTTTTTTGGGGGGAGGGGGTTTGAGAAAAGCGTGCGCTTCATACATTTTGAATTTTTTTTTCCATATTTCCATATATTTTGCGTGCGAAGGGAAGGGGGGGAAGAGAGGGAGTCTAAAATCCGTCTTTTTAGCATGCGCACTATTTGAATAGTATTGAGTCACAACACCATTACCCGCAAATTTACAATTTTGCTGTTCTCTGACATTGTTCATTGGTAGGCTGTAAGTAGCAATTTTCTCTTTCATAGCGGTCATTTTTGAAGCAGTAACACATGTTGAGATATTGAGAGACAACTTTTAATGGAACGGTCGAGAAAAAGCTGAGAGATATATAAAAAGTATCTTTCAACCAATGATTCTTTGACATTGTTCGACAGATTATCAGCAAAGAATCTGATTTTTTCAAATTTTTATGAAATATTTAGTTGCTTGTCATTTTTCTTTTTGCCCAGTTCACATATTATTTATTTTGCATAGAGAAACGTCAAAAGTTGAGTGAGAGATGGAAATTCCAAATCGATTGTTTGAAATAAAAGTTTTTGTTGAATTTTCAACTGACGTCTTTAACAGATTGAAGTATTATTGGATGAATGTGTGTCCAATTACCTAACAAGTAGACAAAAAATACTTTCTCCACTCAAATGCGGTGAGAAAATGGCGTTTTGTTTACATTTCGTATTATGACAATTCGTGAGTCAAGATTCTTATTTTCTAACCTCTTGTTCTCTCCGCGAGCAAAATAGTAATTTTGTCGCCTGAAATGTCATTATTTAATTAATGGAATGTTGTTGTGAACGTTGGTGTGAACTTTTTAGTAAATTCAGGTTTTTGTTTCGTCTATAAAAATGATAATTCACACCTCGTACGCACAAAAAGCTGTGTGTTACCCTCAGGGAGAAAATTGAATTCCAACTCGCTCCGCTCTGGCTGCAAACTTTCGCTCTTGTTGATATTCATTATTTTCTCCTCTCGCATAACAAATAACCTTCAAGCCACTTGATAATATTTTCATTACAAATAATATTACGAGCGAAAACCCTACTGTGTTGAACACAATTTAAACTTTAGATACGCTCGTATAACATTTAACATTTGGTGTAACAGACACAACGGCATGAAGATTTTAATTAAATTTAACATCATGACAGCCCAAAATGTGACGTCAACATCAAATCTCATTTTGGTGGATCCATTTAATCAACATTTTTCGCATCCCATCGAGACGAGACAGTGTGTATTTTACTACGAAAAATAGTATGAAAATATGGCTCGGTGGAATGACAGCAATAAAGTTTTCTTCGAAAGATTTGAAAATTGGAAATGAGGAAAAGTTTAAAAAAAAATCTGGCAATGTGTGTTGGAAAATTCCTTTGCGAATGTTGAACGAAATTTAAGTAGCTTTTGATCGCAGAACTTTTTTTGGTTGAATCAAATTCAGAAGTTGTTGGGAATCAATTATTATTCATTCGAGAAATATTTTCATCGCTATGATGAAAGAAGATAATAAGACTCGTACGTTATGCAATTGTAGTAAAATCATAATCTGAATTACTTTGTTGAATCTTTACGAAAAACTTCTCGAGGGTACCTAGGTAAAAAGCTGATTTGTACATTCAACAGCCACTCCCACAAGTAACATTGAATAAACTTGTAAAACTTGTAGCATTTTACCGTCTCCCACCCATGAAGTACAAGTTATACGCCCTATACACCCATCGGGAGTGTTGCAATTTAATAAGGTTAGGTCGCCCGTCGTTTCACCGACGGACTTAAGAGGGGTTCCTGGAAAAACGATGCTTTTCTAGCTATAGTTTTGTGATAAAAATGTGTCATTTTCAAAAAAGTAACTAAATGGCCGTTTACACTCATCTTTTATTAATCTAGTAGTTGAGCTACTTTTTTGCGATTGCTTAGTTTTTTTTAACAAATCTTTCGCTAGAAGAAAGGTCTGCATTTAAGACTGGGCAGCCTGGTGACGAGAAAGTGTCTATAACAATGTTGGATGGTGTAATAAGAACACAACTATGCTCAAGTTTCGAACTTGGCACCAGACTGCGTACTCGATAATTTTGATTGACAATTTAGAAGGCAGCCTATTGCCGAAAATCGGTCAATGTCATCGTAACGGCAATAATGAACACTATACGTCGCATAAATTTCAAGTCGGCACTAGGCTGCGTACTTAAACTTTTGTTTGATGGATGTAGGTGACAGCAGCAGCCTGGTGCCAAATTGAAACTTAAATGGCATACAAATTTTACTCCTGCTAACATTTTGGCAAAAAAAGGTTTGCAGCACCAGGCTGCGTACTTGAGTGGTAAACCTAAAAATGTAGATGGCGGCCTGGTAATAATTTTCTTGCTACTTTTGCGTCTCTTGGCATGAACAGAAAGCACCTAAATCCTTCGCTTAGAATGATTCTTAAAATAGAAGTATTCTTAGTATGCTAAAGATGTAAAATAGAAGCATTAAGAGCATTTGTTTGGAAAAACATAAATCAAATTTGACTTTTCAATCTAAACGAATCTGAAAATCAAATTAAATGCTAAAGTACCACATTCCAATAAGAAAATCGAAAATATTTTTTTAACAACCCTCAACCCTTACGTTGAGAAAATAAAAGTAGCGTAAAGATAACCGGATATTTTTTTAATAAATTTTACACTCACAAATAGTTAGGGGAGCTGTAAATTGAAATAAGTCTTTCCACATGCCTGTCAACGTCGACTAATAAAATAGTCGGTGTTTTTGCCTCGCATAAGGTGCGGGACTGAAATGAATTTATCTGAGCCACTCAACAATAACAATGCTTTCGTCAACCTTATTGATCCCTTACACGTCCCTCAAATGAGCAATAAAAAAATTCCTCGAAATTTCTTTTATCGCTCCATTTCGATAAGACTGTCCACATTCAAACACCATAATATAAAATCTCATATTATTTAGCCATAAAATCATCGGTTGTTATTGTACCTATTCAAAGTCGTTATTTGATATCGGCTGGGTATTTCAATTTAAAAACGAAAGAAGAAAATGTTATATCTCAGTTTACAAAACAGGGGTTGTTGAACACGTGTTTTCGGGTTGATAGAGAAGCGAATGAACATTAAATTGATTGTCAAACATATTTTGACGAATTTAACGCATTTGGCACAGAACATTTAATTTCAGCTATTTTTTATTAAGTTAATTTTCTTGTTACATTTGATAAAGAAAGCTAATGATGTTTTTTTTTACTTTCAGGAAGAAGTAAGTTCAACAATACAGGATTTTAAAATCGACGATTTGGTAATGTACTCAAAAATTTTTATTCATTGAATATGAAAAATTATGGAAAACCAAGACCACATCCTGGGTTTCTAGCTTATCACGAAAGTAGATGTGTCAGTCACCTGGTATACACTTGGTCGTGAAGTGAAATTTTCACAGAAAATATATAGACTTCCTGTCCCATTTTCAGCTGGCTGTGAAATAATGACAGAAAATCCATATATTTTCTGTCAAAAGTTCTAAGAAAACCGACACTTCCTGCAAAAATTTTCATTTGTGTGGAACATTGCAGACAAGGGGGAGAGGGGGTTCAAAATTAGTTGTAATGTTTTATGGGGCGCATGAACGAAATTAACTGCAAGCACAAGGTTGTCAACTTAAAAGAAAAATGTCAAAATTGCACCTTCCGGTCACTATGCTATGTACTATGGTTGGCCGATTTGACACTTTTTTTTTTATTGCGAAGAGGACAGCCTGGATACGATTCCAGGAGTCGAAAAAATAATAATGGTTCCTTTGGTTTGTTTCTAAATTCGATTTCCAGCTTGCACACTCAAATTTTCTGAAGAAAGGCCGATTTTCTTAACATTCCTCTTTTTCAGAACATTATTTGTCGAAAAATTTTTGTCAATATTTGAGATTATAATTGGAATCCGCTCTTTAGGGTTGAGAGAAGATATTTCAATCGATTTTCAGTTCAGGGAGGCTGAAAAATTTTTTTTTGTGAGGGAGAAGTTTGAAAAATGATTTGATCTTTTTTTTCGACTTTCAAGCCATGTCATCATAAGTTGCAGTCACACAAATTCTGACAAATGATAATATTCTCTTCAGGGAAGGAATAGGGATCTCAAAAAGGCATTCATTACAAAAGACAGCCACTTACTTTGACCATATGAGCTACGTTGATATACTGAATTTGGTCAAAATCGGAGGCAGGTGGAGCTCTATAAAAAAAAACTAAAAGATACCGTAGAACAATTTTTTTCTTACAATTAAGTTGTTTATCGATCAAAATTATAAAAACGCCTGTACGCAACAATTTTTTTTCATCACTTTTACACAAATTTGCAAAATGTATGGAAAAACACAGTTTTTATCAATTTTCTTTAAAATTTACCAGCAAATTTATTTCACTAAAAGTAATTTCGAACTCGTAGGGGACCCGTCTTTCACAATCAGCAAAAAAATCTGATGGGCAGCGACTTTTCAGTATAACTTCGTTCAAGCTCACCGTGTGACAGAAGTTTCAAATAAAGTTGTTGGTATTGAAAATAGAAACGGAAGCATTCGGGCGACATTAGCCTCACGGAAACATATGCCCTCATTAAAATCAAAGAAGGACTATAAAACTGTACAAAATATTTGATTTCTTACTTCGTAATAAAGACAGTATTAGAAAATAGTTTTGTCTCGATTCCTTCCCTGAAATTCATAGTAATTGGTCCGACTCATATGGTCAAAGTAAGTGGCTGTTTTTTTTGTAATGAATGCGTTTTTGAGATCCCTATTCCTTCCCTGAAGAGAATATTATCATTTGTCAGAATTTGTGTAACTGCAACTTATGATGACATGGCTTGAAAGTCGAAAAAAAGATCAAATTTATCATTTTTCAAACTTCTCGCTCACAAAATTTTTTTTTCAGCCTCCCTGAACTGAAAATCGATTGAAATATCTTCTCTCAACCCTAAAGAGTGTATTCCAACCATAATCTCAAATATTGACAAAAATTTTTCGACAAATAATGTTCTGAAAAAGAGGAATGTTAAGAAAATCGGCCTTTCTTCAGAAAATTTGAGTGTGCAAGCTGGAAATCGAATTTAGAAACAAACCAAAGACACCAAAATTATTTTTTCGACTCCTTGAATCGTATCCAGGCTGTCCTCTTCGCAATAAAAAAAAAGTGTCAAATCGGCCAACCCTACTATGTACTTTACTTACTAGTTATTTTTATATAGTTGAATGAGCAGGCCTCGGCCCATTGTTCTACTTACTAGTTATTTTTTGTTATTTGACATTTGACAAAAGAATAACTTGTCATCTGTCACTTTTTCAAAGCACTGTGTCTCAGAGGAGTTAAAATTTAATTTCTATTGGTACGTGTTTTGTTATGCAAATTCAAACAATGAACTATCATGTGCCATAGGAACCGCCATGTGCTTATAGGTCAATTTCTAAGATGTGTTCGAAGCAGCATACGCAGAACCATCCTCTAAATTACAACATTCAGATCATCAGTGCTATACTGTTTAAAATTGTCTCCTTGTAGGGTTTTCTGAGTTGGGACTGCCTGCAGAGAATTATATGTGGCTGTTATTATATTGAGCCGTGAATTAAATATCGACAGGAAATTTTTGGGATGATATCGTTCCTTTTGCGATATGCGATATGTACTGTAATATGAACTTGGAAAAAATATTTGCGGTTTAATTTTTTCATTTAATTGAAATTATACGTTTTGAAAAATTCAAATTTTCCCGCTCATATCTGTGGAATGTTGTCTGATATGCTATCGTATTAGGTTGGTACCAATAGTAAGTGAACATTCGCGCGAATTATTTGGGTGTATAAATTTGAAATTGAATATAAAAAAAGTTTAAATATTTTTATGTCGCAGAACAATTTTTATCTTAAAATCACCTATTTTATCGAAAATAAATGAAAATCAGGCAAGGTGCGAAGGCTATTAGCAAATTTTTCTATCCGGATCTTGTCCTTAATCAACTGGATTGTGAGGCAACCAGATTATGTGTCATCCGGAATTTTGGGCATCCGGATTTTCTAGCATCCAGATTTTTCCGTTCGAATTTTGTGTGCCCGGATTTCGTATTTTAACCTATTTAGTAAGCAACGGGGGCTCTGCCACTGCAGCAAGCTAGATTGTGCCTTGCAGGCGGCCATACGTTCATGGGTATCTACTTCAAACCCCGCTAGGAGTGTGATGTTCCCCGCCTTTTTAATGTCATTTCCTGCGGCGCTATGACGCCTTTCTCCTGACGTTACGACAAATAAAAACTTATTGGTAAGTAATTACGGCTCTGCCCCCAAACCCGCTTCGCTTTGTGCCCATCCATTTACCGAAGCGGAAGGCGCTTGTTTTAATGTTATGCTAATTCTGAACACAGCGTAAAACTGGTCCAACGTAAATGAGATAAAAAACCCTGAACGAAAGCTCCGCTTCGAGAAAAAATGAGTTTTTACTTCGTTGAGCTGAAATCTACTATTACTGGATTATGCATAGAAATTATCGCCCGTCGGTATGATATTATCATTCTTGGAACGAAATTTTCGCCTGCTGGTATGATAGTAACGTTCCCGGGAACATATCATCACCCACTGGTATGGTAGTATCGTTCTCGGAACGATATTATCGCCGGCTAGTATGATAATATCGTTCCTGTGACTATATTATCGTCCGGTTGCATGATATTATCGTCCTCGTACGAAAATACATCGCGCGATTTTGCCCGTTCTAGGAATTTTTGGAAAACAAACGAAAGGTGAGGTAAGCGCAAAAAATCAGTCATTTTTTGCGTGCGCTTTGTTTGAATATAATAGAGAGCCGTAAATAGCGGCGAGATTAGGGTAAAACAACTATTATTCTTGGTGGTTCGACTGCAAGGCGTAAAGTCTTTTTAATGATAAAACATTTGTACTCATTTGCACTTAAATTGTCTATAACAACGCAGGCGTAGAGAAGGTAAACCAACTCTAGTTTTCGATATGAAATCATTTTCTTAATGAACATGTGTTGTCTTACAGATATTTGGATGTATTTCTAAATTATCTATTTAAAAACAAAAAACTATAATTATTAATTGTACCCAATTAAGAACCACAAAATATTACGGATTCCGAGGTTCATGTCTTAAGTGATTAAACCAAAATAATTTCAGAAATTTGAGAACTACTTGCTAGTATGATCCCGAACATAACATCAGAATTCTCCCTTCTTTCGTTAACTCGTGCCATGTTTCACTACATTTTATACAAGATTCTCATAAGCATAAGTGCAATAATTAAGTGTGCCCGGTGTTAATTGTTGTAATGAGCTACATTTCTTTCTTTATTTACAAATTCTTAAAAGATTTATGAGTGTCAAAGCGCATTACATTACGACATTATGGAAATATTTATGTTAATGATATAGATGCTTCGGAGATTTAAAATCAATAGGGCAATGAATAACGGAATGGAGTTTGAATGGGATTTAGTGAGCGGAAGGTTTTTGATTTGTGCGATCTTAGAAGCATAGCAAAGGTCAAATTTAGGGAAACCATATTAGGAATGAGGATGTTAGGGAAGAATCTAAAGGCTGGATGTTGGATCTATTTTAGGATCTTGTCAGCAGATGTTGCAGGTGTCCAGGTGATCACTTCTAGAATTGGGAGGGATGAGACACATCATAAAACAAAGTTGTAGATAAATAAATTTGAGCGAACATATGTTTTAGGGTTTCTTGGAAAAATGATCGAGTGCCAGGATGCAGTCACTTCTAGAATTGGGAGTTTTTCTATAGCTTTTTGAACTTCCATTAGGTATTTCGATATTTTTCGGTTATTTTCGACGTAAGTGAGGTTGGGGCTTCCTAGGTTTAAGGTGTTTTTGTCACTAGATATGGAATTTTTAAATTCGCACAAAGAAACCTCTTACAGAGGGGATGTGACGCAAGTCTTAATGTCTGCTTACAAAAGTTCCGAAATCATTAAGTATTAAGCGTCTAACGTAAAACTATTAAAAATTCGGAGAAAGGATTCGCATTTGCCTTTGATACGCAAACAAATTAAAGCGAAGTTACGTTGTGTTTTTAAAAAATTGCGTCACAAATGCCAAACCCACCAGTGTAACAGCATAGAAAAATTATTTCGTTGTAGATCGCTAAAATCAAGTAAAATGGATATTTTCTCTATTACCTTATTCAATGTCTTCGGATTCATTTTGAACATGGACAACGATTTGTTCAGTTTGTGTACTTTTTCAAGAAATGCATTGGCACATTGGGAATGTTGATTCCTGTAATATAATGCTTCCAAATCGAAAATCGTTATGCGGTGGATGATTTCCGTTTGTGGAGGTAATCCAATTTCCTGCCACATTAACCATACACGTACGCCACATGACATTCTTCAAGCACTGATCGATCAATGGCTCTATGTCTCCCTGATTGAAAGCCACCGACAAATTCCTCCAAATTGTTGGATCCGAAAATGGAACGTAGTCCAAAAAATACAGCAATCCGAACAATTTATCGATGGATTTTTCGATTAGAGTCCCAGTCACCGCTCATCTGTGAACAGCTAAAAGCGACCAGAAAAATTAATGGCAGATTCCGTTTGGGAAGGAGAGAACCAAAGAACCTGCCAATGATTTTACCATTTTTGAACAATTATTTTTTGGTGTTTCTACCATGTGAGCTTCGTCCAAAACGACACGCCACCATTTCACCATAGTCAACGGTGATGAAGGAATTGTGTTACGTCGTTCCGACCGCGAGCTTCTTTCTTGCTGAGTCGAATTTGGGTAGTATATTTCCGCCTTCATAATGTTGTAGTCGGTTAGTACAATATCGTAATTTTTTAGATCATTTGGACTGATCCAACCACTGCATTATTTTTAGTTCTCACTATATGAATTCTATTGCGTCGGAAATTGTTACCAAAATTATCAACAACAATATACGATCGAGAATTGACTTTGCGAATAACCTTTCCATACTGCCACTTTTTTTCAGAGCCCTTGAACATTATTCTCTCATTGATGCCTAAACGGGGTAACGGTTTTGAATGTCGGTCAAAATAGTGTTTTTGCTTTTGCTTTTTTGAGTGCAATTTATTCTGAATTTCTGACTCGTCCAACTTTATACGCTTAAGCTTTTCTCCACTAATGGGGGACTTAGTTTTTAATTTCCTGCCAAAAAATATTTCTGACGGGGACAGCTTCATACTAGCAACTGGGGTCACATTATATTCTAACATCCGATACTCAAGTTCGCTTATCGCATTTTCCTCATAACACCGCTTGACAACGTTTTTAGCAATAGCCACCCCCTTTTCAGCAAGTCCATTACTTTGTGCATATGTTGGACTAGAAAACCCGTTCCTAATATTATTCTCACTAGCATAATTATTAAATGCATATCTGCCCGAATATCCGTCGGAAATCCCAGAACATTAAACAAGGCATCCGCCAACTCAATCACATGTGGTGCTGATTTGTTAGATAGACGCATGCACTGAACCAAACCCGAATATGCGTCAATTATTGCCAGAAAGTTTTTTCCCCCATACTCGAATATGTCCATCGCAATCCGTTGCCACGGGTACAACGGAGAGACCTCCTGCACAAGTGGCTCCTTCTGATTATTGCGTGTAAATTTCTCACAGACCATGCAACTCTTGACTATTTCCTTGAGTTGCTTTGACATATCAGGCCAATAAAACTGTTCCCTAGCACGCGCAAGTGTCTTTTCTATACCCAAGTGAACAACATGAAGGACTTTGAGTACATTTGGTTGTAGATCTACCGGCACCACTATCCGATGGTTCTTAAACAAAATACCCTCCTCAAAATGCAGTTCATGTCTAACAGAGTAAAATCGTTGAGAAACTCGATCAAGGCTATGATACGGGGGCCATTCATTTTGGACATACTCCACAATTTTATTGTAACACTTGTCTCCCCGGATTTTCTCTACATATAGATTATAGTTCTTCTGCGACATGAAGATACGTTGAATCACCGAATGGATCATAACTTGAAGCTCCGGATCATCTTCCTCCTCACTTAAAGGCGCCCTAGAGAGACAATCAGCCACTAACATTTCTTTTCCAGGAACATAAGTTATTGACAGTCCGGGATACCGAAGAAGTTTTAAGAACAACCTTTGCAATCGCGCAGTGACACTGTCTATATCCTCTTTGATCAATGTTTCTAGCGGTTTATGATCAGACTGAACAGTAAACTCCCGCGAATACAGAAAATGATGAAACTTCTCGCAGGCGAACACAACTGCAAGTAGTTCCTTCTCTATCTGAGCCCACTTTTGCTCGCACCTACTCAGACTGCGTGACACATAAGCAATCGGTTGCCCATCTTGCAACAAAACACTCCCCATTCCATCCTTTGAGATGTCCGTTTGTATCATTATAGGCTTTTCTGGATCAAAGACCCCCAGAGTCGGTTGCTTGACAAGTGACGACAACATGTCCTTCCATTCGGACTCTTCAGCCTCAGTCCATTGCCATCTCACATTCTTGCGTGTCAATTCCCGAAGATGGGCTGTACGCTGCGACAGATTTGGAATGAACCGCGATAAATACTTGCACAACCCCAGAAATCGCATAACTTCCGACTTCTGAGCCGGCTTACGCATTTCAGTAATAGCCCGGACATGCTTCATATCCGGCTTAATACTGTCATGGGTAACGATATGCCCCATAAACTTTACTTCCTTCAACCTATATTGAAGCTTTTCCGGGTTAAACTTAGCATTGCTCCGACGAGCTCGCTCCATGACCGAACACATTATTTTATCGTGGCCCAAGTCATCAACACCCGCAATGAACATGTCATCAAAGTAAATTTCTACCCCCGATATGTCCCCGAAGATTTGTACCATCTTTTTTTGAAACATTTCTGGAGAACAATTCAATCCAAATGGAAGACGGTTAAACTTGTAGCGACCAAAAGGAGTCATGAACGTCGTCAGATCCGCACTCCCTTCATCTAACTCTATTTGCCAAAATCCGTTCCGCAGATCTATAACACTAAACACACTCTTATTCGAAAGACGACAAGTCAGATCCTCGAAGCTAGGGATCAAGTAATGCTCCCTCTTTATACATTTATTCAGAGGCTTCGGATCAATACATATCCTTAACTCCTTATTCGGTTTTTCTGCAACCAATAGATTATGTACCCATTCCGTCGGGTAATCCACAACACTAATGATCCCAAGCTCTACCAAGTTACACAGATCCCGTTTGAGACGCTCCTGCAGTCCCTGGGGAACTCGCTTTTTATAATGCAAAACTGGCACCGATCCCTCTACCAGCTGTATTTTACATTTTCCCGGCAATTTCCCCACTCCTTCGAACACGTCCTTATACATTTCACGAAACGTCTCTTCCTTCGCCGGTAATATACTAATCGCATCCACTCTACTCAGTAACTTAAATGATTCACATTCTATCCTACCAAGCAGAGGCTCCCGCTTCTCTTCAACAACAAAAAATGTTGCTGAGTGTGATTTCTTAGACTCTACATCTATTACCTCTAGTTTAATGGAACCATAGATTTTAACTTTATTAGCGCAATAATCAGTGCAATTTATAGCAAACTTTTCAATTAAATTCAACTTATTGATCCTTTTTACAAAATTTATAGGAATGGTACTGATATCAGCTCCCGTATCAAGCTTAAATGTTATTGGTATTCTATGAATCGTATACGTTTTAAACCAGCCAGCTCTTGAATCTTGATCGATACTCATAATACTCAAACTAGAACAATTACAAATTTTTTTTTACCTTAGTGTCTTTGATTCCCTTTTCAACTGCTTTGTCAATAATATTTCTAGATTTACCTGAAGACCAGTCAATAGTCTTAATACTATCCAAGCGATTTACGTTCGGCTCCATTTGAGTGACAGCATTAGTTTTCACTTCTGACCTGGCTTGCGTGCCCTCCTTTCCTTTGTGGTTTCCAAACGGTCGGCTAGACGATCGACAGAACTTTTGAAAATGACCCAATTTACCACATCCACGACATGTAACTTTTAAAGCTGGACAACTGCTTTTGTGATTTCTTTCAAATGGCCTTCCGCATTTATAACATGCTAATGTTTTCGCCACCGCTATTGAAATCTCCTCCGGGCTCACGTCATTAACATTTACTTCGTTTATTTTCCCAATACTCGCTTGACTTTCCAAAAGCCGTTTGCTTTCACTAGCTGCTTCAAATATTTTACACATATCTACAACTTCACTCAGCTTTGCATTTTTCCCATCCAACAATTTCATCTGTAATTTCTTGTCAGCTACGCCAATAATAATGCGATCCCGCAACATCCGGTCACCAAACGATTCTTCACATTTCACGCACTCAAATTTACAATATTGCATCTGCGTGCGTAAAGCCGTTTCAAATTCCGCAAATGAACGATTCCATGGCCAAATTCCGACGAGGCAAACAGTACTTATCAAACGCAGCAATTACATCCGCTAATGACCGCTTTGCGATCTTCCCTTCAGCATTAGCGGTACTCTTGTCTTTCGCGCCTTCACTCGTTGATGACGTTGACAACAATGATTCGATGGATTCTCCATATATCGATTTGTAAATGTCTACTGCAATTTGTCCGCCGTACCACAAGAGTTTCGAAATTTTCTTTTTTTCATCCAGTACGTCGTTCCCACTAGCTTGTAGATACAAAAGAAAATTCACCTTCCATTTCGGCCACTCATTTGCAAGGTCGTTTGCGTTTAATGTCGGTGGAATTTTTTCATTCTCTGCCGATGATGCCATTTTCGGACTTTATGTTTATTGATAGGTTGATTCACTCCTTTTTAACCAACTGCTTCTATGAATCTATCAACCCTTGCACTTCTGACACCATGTAACAAGTTATTGAAAACACTTTTAGCTTCTATCAACTTTATAATTCTTATATGAACTGTACAGGTTTATAGTTTGCGCTCGACTGACTTCAGCGTACAAAATGAACCATTAGAGACAAAGCAGTTACCCTAATAGGTCACTCTTCCCCGATAACCTACTAAGTTTGCATATGTAGATGTGCTACATGTGCAATCTTATTACAGATACCATTGTAGATAAGAACCTGTAGCAGAAAACCAGATTCAAAAAGTTCAAGCGATGTGTTTCACAATCTCTTCATTCCATTGCATTTTAATGGACGTTGGAGAAACAATGAATATTGTCGACGAGTCTACCAGCGGCTCAAGCTTCCAACATTCCGGACAAATGTAATTCACGATTGGTTTCTGCGAATATTTCGCCACACACGATACGTGTTGAAAGTACAGACAATTTTTACATTGAATTGCATTGTGTCTTTTGGATTTAGTGCAAATGCATCTTAGAATTTCTTTTGCTACCAGCTTCTTGACCGGTACTGAAATTGAGTTTCATTCTCATTTCGTGTTCGATAATGTGACCGGACGTGATACCTGTTTCGGTCATACTACTGCTGGTTCTTTTTCTCTTCAAGTTCCGATTTGTGAGTATTAAAGCCAACATCTCAACCGTCTTTCCAAGTCCCATTTCATCTAGATGTTGAAATACAAAGGGAATCGTGAGTTTGAAAATATTTTACGTTTGTTGGCGAAGGTTGGAGGTTCGCTTTGGGATAGTGATCAAGTTTCATCACATTTATTTTATATCGATAAATCAGCATTTTTTAAAGCTAAAATTCTTCTACGACATATGAAATTAATTTATATATTTTTTTTAAGCTCAAATTCAAATCTCGATTCAAAATAAAGCGCCAGATATTCAGTTACAGCATTTTATCAGTGCCTATTCCAGACGTGGGAAAAATCTTAGAGATTCTCCGCATTTTGGGAAAATACAATCGCATTTCAACCTAGCCAAAACAGAAATAGACGAAAATGTAGCGGACTTGCAACAGAATATTTTTACGACGCTGATAATTGTTACATTAAATGCACCGTTACAGTTTGTTCGATCAAATAATTTAAATGGCAATGACCTCTTTCGCTGAAAAATGTTCTAAGACAACAGGTGAGGTATTGTTTTGAACACTTTGAAGTACAGGAATTATGAATTCGTTTGGTTATTTTGCATTTGGAATTATTTCTGTTAAGCAGATTAACCAATTATACCGACTATCTAAGATAGCATTTACGTTAAATTTGTACTTCAAAGCGTTCAAAACACTACTTCACCAAGTCGTTCGTTTCGATTCAGGTGGTATATAAGAACGTGCGCTGTTCATAGAAGTCATCATTCTGTGACCGAGTGTGCTGACATACACATGGTCTAGTAGGCAAGGTGTACTGATGAGTCGTAAACGGCGAAATCTGCACTTTACTGAGATTCTTCGAAAGATTTTCATGATTTTGAAGATTTTCTTAGGAATCAAAATCTAAAAATAAATTACCTGCAAGTATACCTCCGGTGGGAATCTTTAAACTTTAAAAGATCTTGTTTGGTATCCCAGGGCAACGTATTGGAACATATTCTGGAGGTGGATATTTTGTCGATCTCTCGCGATTAAGCATCCATCGTAGTCCCTTCAATTCGTACGATCTCCATTTTGGTACGAAGTTTGATAGCATTACTGGCCATAGCATTTCTTTCATGGGCATCACGTAGTGTGGCATACAGCTTCGAAACGGATGATATTGCATTAGCATTCGTGGTTCCCTCGACCATTGATTGCCCATTATCGACTGGTATAGACTGGAAATAGAAATGATTTGTTTGACAAAGAGCAACGCTCAGTTACCTGTTGTAAGCGACTTAAAATTCTCGTCTAGAAGTTGTTATTTCACTCCGTTATGAATAATAAAAGAACTTTAAAAGAACTCTTAGACGAAAAAACAAATCAATTTCTATTTCGATTAGTTCTTCCAAAAAGATGTTCGACGGTGCGCAGTTCATCGATATAAACGTACTTCAAGCGTCTCCTAAACAGCTATAACACCGATGCAATATTCGTTTTGCATTTTCGCAATTAATAAACAACGAAACGCAAAACACACACTTATTATTTCAACAAAATGATGGGGAAGTGTTCAGACCGCATTAATAAACAAAAACTATGCCAAATTTCATATGTTAACCCAACCCAACACACGTGTTGTTGAAGGAGGTTTATTCAGTCAGATCGAGAAATTGGGAGGCTTCCGTTGGACCGTCGTATCATTTTTTGACAGGAAAAAGGCATTAATAAAAGTATGATGATGATCGACCGCGGACGAAATTTCGTTAATTATATTAGACAACGTTAGGAGGAGTGGTGTATGGGACGTGGAATATCTGTGGAATTGGGAGTGGGCAGCATTTTGTTGATTTTTTTTTTATTTTTTGTTATTTTTTTCGAAACAAAGTGACAATCATCTTCCACCAAGCGATATTTAGCACTATCCGGGGTATTCATTATTGTTTTGTCATGGGACAACGCCTCCGTCTCGGCAAAACATCTTTCAAGTAATACTTCCGATGAACTGCCACTTCCATGTACGTATTACAATCCGAAAATCAACTGGCGTTGGCGTTCCATCGATTATTTTGTTAGTGAAACGTTACTGTGTTTCATTTTGAAAATTGCTTTGGCGTTTTCCGTGTTGTGTTGAATTCCACTAAGCAAGATTTAGTTATTTCGGACAAAATAATTCATTTGTTCAAGTAGATGTGTTCGTCCATTACCACTGCCTCATTGCAAAAGGATAAATGTTTTCATTCCATCGAAAAGCAGAAGAGCTATTCCTTACAAATTATCATTTTAACTTCCCCACTTGTCGAGTTAAGAAAACGAATAATTCTTCGAACTCGAAATGCTTTTTCACCAACAACAATTCCATATGAACGATAACCAAACATCTCTAAATGAATATTTGTTAGCTACCCAAGAT
Organism: Pseudolycoriella hygida; assembly: GCA_029228625.1. Taxonomy (NCBI): domain Eukaryota; kingdom Metazoa; phylum Arthropoda; class Insecta; order Diptera; family Sciaridae; genus Pseudolycoriella; species Pseudolycoriella hygida. The sequence continues at coordinate 151,809,315 of CM055404.1, read as the reverse complement.
GCTGTTCGCAAATGAATACATGAAGAAAGTATGTAAAAGCAATTAAGCAACCCCAAGTAACCCTATTTATGTAATGAATAAGTGTTGCTAATTTTCGTTTAGCACATAATCCTCAGTGGAACAATTGTTTTACCATTCAATGTACCAACGTTTTAATGGAATAATGAATGGTTGGGGGTGTTGAACGTAGGGTTCTCGAGATCGAAGATTTTATTACAAGTAAGACTTGAAACTTTCAGATTTCATGTACGTGTTCTTTCGTTAATTGCATTTAGGAACTCATCAATTCTTACTAGAGTTTGCTTTAGTGTTTTTTTTTTTGTAATTTTTTAATGTTGAAGTTACTTCACCTGGATAGGCGCTACATTAATCATCGGTACTTATACTTCCGAGAAATGTGAAACTTTATTTGTGAGATAACTAGTTTTTTATAAAATAAAATCGGAAGTAAGACGTTCTGCATCGATTACACACTCAAACGGATTGATTTCCAAAAATAACCTGAACTGCATTTTGGGCCATATACTTTGAGCGACGGAGGTATCAAGTTTTACGTTAGTCAAACTTTCACTGTACTTAGATTATTTATGTATATTATTCGTTACCACTAAGATGACCTGTTCCGAGAAGAATCATAAACATAAAAATTTTCCTAGGATGAGTGATTTGAACGTTTCAGAATTGATTCTTTCTTGAAGCCTTGAAATTTCTTAACAGAGTAGGATGTTCTGGGGGAGGAGTGCACGCCCGATTATGAAAAGTGAATATCGGGAAGGCAGAAATCTGTGCTTGTGGATATGTTTTTGAACCCGTACGAAGTAAAAAACTCCTATACGTTTACTACAAACAATTTTATTGTAACATGGGGTAGATCGAGGTGGTAGTTGGGGGGATGCATTATCGTGTAAATATGACGAATCAGCAATAAAAAGTGTCCGTCTGTCCGCCTCCTCTTTTTTTCAGTCGGCTCAACCCCCTAAACGTTTTTTCACTTAAAGGTACATGCCTCCCATGATTTAAGTTCGAAGATGAGCATAATCGGCCAAGTAGTTCTGGAGATATGGTTTTTCGTCCAAAAACGTGGATTTTCGAGGGTCTGTGAATCTTTTTTGCAAATATCTCTGCAAGTACAGCATGGAAATTGTTTATTTTGGTGTCAAATGAAAGACTGAACTGGGAAAACGTTTTTGTAGAAATCGGGTCAGGGGTCTGGAATGGACGAAGTTGAGTTTCTTGGACATATACGAAAACAGATGGTTTTTCGTCTACATTTGCAATATGGAATTTTGCTGTCAAAGACAAAGTTGTAGAGAATAAATTTCACGTTTATAGGGGAAAATGGCCCAATCCTATAGCCGTGAGATATCGCCAAAGTCAAATCGCCAAAAAAAAAATATTTGGCGATACTTCACACTTTGTCGATTTTTCTTGGCGATTGAACACGCCAGCAAAAAATGATGAAAAATCGCCAAAGTGTGAAGCATCGCCAAAGTGTGAAGTATCGCCAAAGTGTGAAGTATCGCCAAGAAAAAACGCCAAAGTTTGAAGTATCGCCAAGAAACACTAGAAAAAACACAAAAAAAAAAATAATTACATTTTTCGGCGATATTTCACACTTTGGCGATACTTCACACTTTGGCGATTTGACTTTGGCGATATTTCACGGCTATCCAAATTTCTATGAATCTTTGAAATTCTTATAGTTATAAAAGAGCTTAAAGCATTGGATTGTTTGCTTATTTCTATATTTAGATACGTTCTAGTCTTTTCGCAACATATCTTCTGTAGGAATAGGAATAACGGTGCACTTTGACGAAATATAAAGTATTGTATTACGTTAATTTGGGGTTTTTTTTAGGTAGACTTTCTCTAGGGGCGAAGAATAAAATTCGTCTCCTTCACACTCAAAATTCCCTTTGTATGCCGAAAAACCGGACAAAATGTATGAATTTTTGTCAAACTGTATTTAGTAGTGGGTGTTTTTCGGACTTTTGAGTGTGAAGGAAACAACTTTTGTTCTTCGCCCCCTCTCCAGAAAGTCTCTAAAACACTTAAATTAATAATATAGTGAAATACTTTTTATTTCAAGAAATTGAACCGTTACTCCTATTGACAAGTCGGAAGAGGTGTGCATCCCACATATTTGTAGCAGATTGCAATGATTCAAACGATTTTAACGATTCTTTAGAAATTGATTCTTTAGTAACCGGATTAAAAACCCTGTTTGGTACACTTAACACCGTTAAGTAGAAACGGTACTCATTGACGTTTGATCACATTTTACAGAAGTGAATCCCAAAGAAACTTTTATATAAACAAAAACTGACTTCGAATCAGAATTTCCTTCAATCACAAGGTTTAATTGCTTTATTCTTTTGCTGGAGACGTTAAACAGCAATTTTAAGCATCATGTACACTTTATCTTTGAAATTTTTCGCCACACAAATGAAATGAATAATAGCGAGAAATGTTAATGATGTCTTTCGTCGCAATAATTATTTTTGTATTACAGAAACCACACCACGATTCCTATCTATTTAGCTGCATATCATTGACTATAAAATTAATGTTTGAAGCACATAATATTTTATTTCCAATTTATATCAACAAATGTAATATAAGTTTAATATACTGGAAAAGTATCATTTTCTTCAGAGTATGTATGGATGATGAATCTGTGACTGCACTGTTCCGCATTGTATGCCAATGCCGCCACATGCGTTTTGCACAATAATCGTTAAGATCTTTCGATCAGATGTAGAAAATGGAATTTTAATAAATCGCCAACAAATAGTCAGTCACGTTGTATGCCCAATCTATCTTTTTAAAATGTAAAATTTATTATTATTATTAGATTGTGCTTGAAGTATACCTCTCATATTCGCTGTAAATATGGCGATGACGCATTAATTTAGTAATTAAAATTATTTATGTGCCTGTCAATGCATAAAATATTTAATTATTTATATTTTATACGGTGACAGCAATAAATTTTACAAGCTTTAATTGAATTCCGTTTTGCATAACACGCCACATTTGTTGATTTTGTGTCATACGGAATTTATTGTACATTCTTCACCATTGATGTCTTTTCACTCAACACTTTTTACGCCTTTTCACATAAAATGTACACCAAGAATTCACAGAACGCTTCAGCCTCATGGACAAATTAGAATATATCGATCAAGTGATAGCGATATAACATTAAAACAATATCGTACAGCAGAAGTAACAACAATACAGCACAAAATACTAACTAATGAGAGCAGCAATGACACACTGACAGTCTTTGTCAAAAAATAACACAAATTGAAGCAAAATTGAAATGCGAAATGTTAAAAGTGTTGGTAAATTACGTTAAATGTATGTGTATTTGTAGGAGAAGTGTTCAAACGACCTATTTTAGGTGTTTTATTGCCAGTAAAGGCATCCTAGAATTGTTAACATAAGTAGGGTAAATGCTACAGTTATCGGCCATGTAGTAGTCTCCGGCCAAACCATAGTTTCACAAGTTACCGGCCACATTTCGCATTGAAATATGGTCGATTACTGGTGCTGGCCGGAGACTGTTACATGGCCGATAACTGGTGCATATACTCTACTATTGGCTAAATTTTCAGCCATTCGTTCAAACTTGGCTTCTTGTGGTTTTTTTACCTACACGAATTCTATTATGTATCAGAATACACTTTACATCGTTTCTTAATTATTCTACACTTATTTTAACTTGTTTGAACGTATTTTTCATTATGATAAAAGTTTGAGAAAACGTTTCATCAAAAATAGGCATTGACTACCGATTTGTTAGAGAAATGCACAGCCTTTTCTGATTCCGTATTTTCAGCTGAACAAATCGGCGCGAATTATGTATTTGTTTGCGATGTGCATACCATACGCAAATTACGTATTTTCACTTTTCGGCTTCAGCTGATGGTTACGTAAACCCAGTCTATATAATTACTATGTCATTGGAGAGCACTTTTTCATTTCCTTTTTGCTTTTTTTGTCACGCACGTATTCGCTTGTGTTTTGTTCCTCTCTCGCCGTTTATGCAGTATGTCGATTTTGCGGATTCGATTATATGCGGTACGTACGTTCCATGTAAATATTTTTTTGACATGTCAACTTACACGAGGCTTGAATTATGCGGTTTGAAGATTGCGGTACGCAAATACCACATAAACGGCGAGAGATCTGTATGAAACTTGGTTTTTTTTGGTAGAAATAGTTAAAATAAAACGTTGCACAATCTTATCATTCTCTTACTGTTGTTATTTTCATAACAAGAAAAGAAAGAAGGAGTTTGTTTGTAATGAGAATGGTATTGCTCCCAGAGCAAAGCAAGGCGCAATATTCTTGCGTTGTACTTTTTTGCTCCTGTCAGCAACTGCTTACAATTCTCTATTTTTCTAAAGTGTCGCCCTCATAGGTTTGTCGGTTCGCTGAGACTATTTCGCTTAAGTTCTGCATGAAGTACTGTGTCTATGTCTTGTACTATGTACTATGTCTACTGTGTACTATGTCTACTGTGTACTATGTCTTGTACTGTACACTGTCCTTGAGCTTTTCGTGCGACAGAACATAACAAAAATACAATTTCATCAAAAAGTCGTTCGTTCGTTAAGAATATGGAAATAGTTGTACATATTATTACTAACAATGCGGCTTGACGGAATAGGAGCGGTGGATATTTGTAAATTTCGCTGACAAAGGATTTTCAAAAAGAAAATCCACTGAGGATTTTCAATAATTTTCTGACGATTTTTTATGGTTTTTAGAGGATTTCTTTATTACTTTTGCTAAATTTTGAAGAATTTTGTCCAAAAAGCTACCGTGTAAAAGGAAAACTTTAGTCTAGAATTATTGTTGACCCTTTGATGAAAATGCGGATAATTAACAAAACAAATTTCTCCCTAGGTCCTCGAACGAGAAGGCCCAAAAAACCGCCTAGCGAAAAAGGAAGTTCCTCGGATGAAAAGCGTCCTAGAACGGCATTCAGCGGTCCACAGTTAGCTCGATTGAAGGTAATTCGAATGAAACAATCATTTGAAAACAAAACATGAAATATGTCTCCATTTACTCTAACAGCATGAATTTGCCGAAAATCGTTATCTAACTGAAAGGAGACGGCAACAGTTAAGCAGCGAACTAGGTCTAAATGAAGCTCAAATAAAAATTTGGTTCCAAAACAAGAGAGCCAAAATAAAAAAATCTTCTGGTCACAAGAATCCGTTAGCATTGCAACTGATGGCACAAGGATTGTACAATCATTCCACAGTTCCATTGACAAGAGAAGAAGAGGAACTGCAAGAGTTACAAGCGCAAGCAAAGGCTGGTGCTTAACGTGTGATGGATTCATAAAATGATGCAATGCGATAACGTCTTGTGTGTTTTACCGTAAAAGAAGTTCGAGTGCCATTAAATATTTGTTTATTGCTCAGAGAAGTAGTAAAACAATGTTGTTTATACCTGTCGCAGGTATAAAGTGTCTATGTCTCAGCTGCGGTGTAAAACGTGCGATTCAAATAATATTAAAAATAATTAAAAATGCTAACGACGCATACTCAGTATAACTGAAGTCAATTCAATACAGTCTTATAAATGCAAGCAAACTTTCGACCGTTCACAAATGCTACAAATTGTGTTGTTTCGATGAAAATTGGGAAATATGAAATTAGCAAAGAAATGTATCAGAAGTTGTGTATTATTTATGTATTTATTATCGAAAGTATCTCGACAGAACGTAAAGTAGTTTCAGTGATCAGCGTGAGAAGAAACACGTTTGTTTTCCGGGTGGTGTTACAAATTTACGGCGTGCATGGACTTCTAAATCGTTAATCTGAAGTACGCAGCTTTTAGAAAATTGCAACAAGTGGAAGGGTGTTATTTCGGCCAGATGTCAAAAAGTGATGTTACCCTGTGTCAAATAAGATCACTAAATTATGACTTTAAAGACATCATTTGTGATGGGGATCAAAAATGTATTGAATTTGACATTGTTTCACATAGAACACACCGCCACTTTTTTACACATCACAATAATTTTAACGGGTAGGAAATTTTAGAGTCAATAGCGAGTACTTATGATATGATAATTGTCAATTTGACACCTAGCTGCGTACTTCGTCATAGTTTGACGGCACAAAGTTTGCAGCCTGGTGAAAAATTTGAAGCATGTCACTGTGACGGTAGTAATGGTTGCTCTACAACGCACAAACTTTCACCTTGACATCAAGCTACGTTCTTGAGCTATGTTCGTCAAAATATAGATGGCAGCCTGGTGTCAACTTGAAATTTAGTGTGCTGAAAAGCAATCGTCAGTGCCGTAAAAGTGATATACACCAATTTTTGACACCGGACTGCCTTCTTTTTTATATTTCAAGGCACATAGAGGGCAGCGTGGTGTCAAATTGAAAAGTATTGCGCCGTAAAGTATTGCGTATTGCGCGAACTAAATTCAAATTTTCATACATAATTTTTTGACACTAGCCTGCCTTCCCGGATTTGGCTACTGTAGCATCACCTTAGGTGGGGATTCTGCTTTTTTGCGTCCTTATTGATACTAGAAGACAGAAGTAGACAAATTGACCCACTAGACTACCTTCCGAACTTATTACTTGATTGAAGTTTGGTGCATGATCTCAACTGAAATGGAGCTAGCAGCAGGTAATTTAATAACAAAATTCTTTTAGTGCAGTGGCGTAGAGTATTAGAGTCTTCCATTGTAACGTTCCAAGATTTCCTTTTCTTCTTTCAATAGTAAATTATGAATCTGCATACTCCGACCCAACTTCGACATTTTTGTGTAACCCGACACTCCATAGGTGGAAGCGCCACTTGACTTCAGTAAATACGAAAATAGAAAATATTCAAGTATATAAACGGGGGAAGTAGTGCGGATCAGGTACGAGTACGACACTGTAAAAATGGTGAAGTTTCCGTACGATTGAACGAATTTTTATTTACTCACTTTTACTTTGTGATTCTGAACTCACCACAAAAATTACAGTATCGACTCGCACCTGTTTAATTGGCGATTCTCGCTACTTTCCGTGTTTACTTATGTACTTCGGTCCGATGCGCCTATCGAATGTTGTAGAACGCAATATTTTTAGACTCGCCACCAACCGGTCTCCTTGAGTTTGTGAGTTCTGAATATAGAGGGAGCCTGCATCGGTACCTGCAAGAAAAGGCTATCGCCGCCACCTCCATGTCGGTATAGTAGGATTTTCGGCACCTTACTAAAATCTGAATATCCGCCAGTAAAGCTTACGTTTTCAAAATCTGAACGTTTGTTCCCTGAAATTACTTTATTGCTTGCGCATTGTGAATTTCAACCGACGACGGAAATGTTACAAACATTAAGGCAAAGGAATAAGCCATGAAGCCCTTCGCACGAGACTAAGCAATTGGCTCATAAAATAAAATTCTAACCGTAAATCTTGCAGAAAGATGAATCACTGCAAAGTAAAAATGACTTGAAAGAGAAAATCAATGAGTAACAGAAAGCAATAAAATTAGACTGTAAGTGAACCATAAAAATAAAAAGAAAAAAAAAAGAATTATTAAATAATATTTATATATCGTAAAAAAGCTTCATTATGCTAGTCCCTCAATTCGTATTGTATGTTAAGTACAAAAATGTATTCTCGATTAAACAGTTGCATTCGGTTGTGTAAAATTACTTTGACTTTTTTTCAACTAATTATTTACCACGCAATCAGATTCAACAAATTATACTGTGAAAAAGAAAAATAAGAAAACAGGTGCTGCTGATTATCATCATTCACATGTTCATATTTGAAAGTGTTTTGTTTGTTTTATTTCATCCGAAATCCTGTTATGCATTTTGTACAAATTAATTATAAATATTTATATTTTTAATTTAAAATCACCTTCTCCCGTTGAATGTGTAAATTATTTACTATAAAAATTATTGTTAAATAAAGCAAATTCAAAAGAACAAATTGTCATTATTCTATTGTGAAGTGAAAATATACAAAATATTTAAATAAAAGAAGACACAAAATGGACTTTTATTCAGCTCTTTGTTCTGAAAGCTAAATGCGGGGATATTTTTTTGTGGAAGGTAAGTATTGTATTTTATGACCTATACTTCTCCACAGATAGGGTGAATGAGGAATCAAATTCATGATACGAGCCGAAATCGCGAGTGTGCTGTTAGCCAAAAAGCTATGGAACCAGGCCCGCAGCCAGGACGGGGAGGCAGTGCCCTCAGTCTTAATAACAAAAATCGTATGAATGTAGTGCCGTGTAGAAAATATAAAATTTGCATGTGGGGGGGGGGAAGATTTAGGGGTAGTATTTGAAGAAATAATGTGATTACGCCCTAGGACTTTCCTCCAACCTCGCACTATATGTTCCATATGTAGTACGAGTTGCATTAATAACTATTATTGTAATCGCATAATTATAGTACTAAAATTCACCAAAAATGGTAGTATAATATTCTGATAATAGTCGAGTCACTTATATTGACACAGTACCATAATATGAATATTATGGGAGACGCGACCATAATCAGTGTTTTTATAGTCGAGATCAAAAAATTATGGTCGAGTCGATTAAATTATAATCAAGTCAAATAAATTTTGTCGTTGATATTTGCGAGATTGTTACAATATAAAACAAATAGGAATTTTTTCCTTTGTGGGGAATGGAGAACTCTAGTTTTTAAATAAAAAAACTACAAAAATACCAACAGCAACAGTAATCGAAAAACTGAATACAGTTTAAAGGAAGATGGGGTAAATTTGTCAATTCGGCGTAGATGATTCTATCGTGCTTTTCTGTACTGTTAGCATTCCTTCAAAACGAAAGCTATTTAGTATTTCGTCGCTCAATTAACAGTTTCGTGCATAATTTGGCCTTATCATAAGCACCTGCAATAAACCATCGTATAACACAAGAAGAGACATCTCTTGATTTATAGACCTCACACTACAGCCCTCGGATCATTCACTCCACCTCGACTATAATCACTCGATTATAGTCTTTGTGTTATAATCATGGGCGCGCGGTAGCGATGCGTCCGTGACGCAAGTCCTCATACGAAAAAAAAATTCGGAATTTTTTTTTCGTAAACTTCGGAACCATATATACAGCTAAGTTTTGACTTCCCCCCTTGCGACGTACGGCCCGGAAAATATTCTTCCTGGATTCTACGGAAAATTCTAAGGCGAAGTGTTTTTTCACTCATTAAAATCGGTTCGGTGGATCCGAAGATACGACCTTTAGAAAATGATCATTTCCTATACAAAAAGTGCTGTTTCATAGAAGCCAAAGTTAATGCAAACGTCCTACGTTAGTTAGTTAGTGGGTTAGTTAGTTCCAGGTCCATTTGCATGAAAACCGACTTTTTTGGCTCGTGCTCGAAAACTGCTCGATAACTTTTCTTGAAATTTTGCAGCGACATTCGGGTGGGTATTCTACGTCATATGAGATTTTAAAAGGGGGGGGGGTACCGGCTTCGTTTAGGCGCCAGGGCTCTTAGAGGGCGCCATATAAAACCCATATGTATGTGTTTGTGAGTGTAGTGTGTATCATAGCACATTTTGTATGAGGCAATGGTTGTGTGTTTGAGATAGAGGTTTGGTGTCAAAGGGAAAGTTGTTGGGTTGGGTGACCGCGGAAAATTTTTGATATGTTGTAGAGAAAGTTGAGGGGATCATTTTCGCCCATGGAAGTAGTAGCCGCTGCGCTTCGGTTCGGCGGCGGCCGCGGCTCAAAAAAAAACTTTTGATATGTTGTAGAGGAAGTTGAGGGCGGCGGCTCAAAAAAAACTTTTGATATGTTGTAGAGGCTGTTAAGGGGATCATTTTCGCCCATGGAAGTAGTAGTCGCCGCGCTTCGGTTCGGCGGCAGCGGCGGCTCAAAATAATGCAAAACATTACAATCACAACGAAAACCCTTTTTAAAAGGGAAACGCCACGCAAGTCCTCGTCCCTTCTTCCAAAACAACTGATATCACAACAAAAACCCTTTTTAAAGGTTAATGTGACGCAGGTCCTCGTCCCTTCTTCCAAAACAACTGATATCAATTTGGGTGACGCTTACAGATTTGGAACGCAAAAAATTCTTTTGAAATATTTTCACTTTTGATTAAAAAAATGCGTCCCAAATACCGAACCTCGCAATGTTATAGTTTTTCTGTTCCGTGATGTGTGGAACACAGGTAGTCAAATTCGGCGTGCGAAAGTTATTACGTTGGGTATTACCTCTTCGAATCTTATTTTCGGAATTGATTATGCAGTTTCTGAAGCGTAGAGTTCTTTGTTCTAAAAACTACAAAAAATGTTTATGGAATAAATGGACTAAATTGAAGTGAGATACCCCTCGCACAAAATATCAATCATTTTTGGAATGAAGACAATAACTAAACTTTAAAACTAAGTTCGCTTTACGTAAAGCTTTGCGTCACTTGGAAGTACTTCTTGAGTCTCTCGTGTGTTGGCACATGAGTCGACGATGTGGAAATAACATTTTTAGTGATAGCACAAATATCGAGGGTGTCAAGAAAAAATATTTCTATGTAGTACGTAAGAAAATGGTAAGTAAGTTAGACGTTACGTATTTCACCTAATGATTATGCTTCATAATCTTATCCTCATGCTATGAAGTTTTTTATGTTCTATGCGAGTATTTCTTCAGATTTTATTTTACAAATATGTATTTACAGCCGCCGCAAGCCAACTTTTTCACAGGTTGCTAGTCCTGAACGCCGCCGGCATTTTTGTATGTTTCTACAACTCTATAGTTAAGCAAGTATAAACAAGACAATAAAATCTTATTTAGTCTAGATTCCACTCCTATCCCTAGCTTTTATCGGTCAAATACAAAAACATTATCAAGTAGGATACTCAGCGAGAACATACTATCCCGACACCCCCTCAGTGGACCCATACGTTTTGATTAAATTGCAGATAAACTAAACTTAGATAGGTAATTTATGCATCGTAGAGTCTTGACTTATCAAATTTGTGTCGTAAGTCGATAAGATTATACAAACGTCTTATATATTGCGATAAATGATTAGAACGAATTGGTGAGGTTCGTAAATACACATTGGGGAGATTATTTATAAATCACGTTCAATAACGTGATCGAAGTGTGCATCTTTCAACCGGGTGGTATATTCAGCTCCAGCGAAAGTCGCACAGATTGGAAGTTTTCGGCATAGTCTTTCATAACGTATCTCTAAATCATACACATGTATAAAATAATAGGCCTATTGCTGGTATGTATGTACGTAAAAGGTCACTGTTGGAACCGTTTGGAACGGAGCACAAAATATTGGAACGTAGCTCCGTCGGCATGTTGAAATGTTTTCAGATGCTTGGAAAGTTGTTTTATCGATTAAAACGCGATAAATTGAGTGAACTGCTGAGCTATCGATTTGAACGTAATATCACTATAAGTTACAAGAAGAGTTTCTCATCTCAATTGGATCTTAGGAAAAATACTTTGAGATAATCAGCTAAGATTCCCAACAAATTTCGCCGCAAAAAATCAAAATAGCGACAAAATTAAACAATCGCCGAAAATATTATTTTTAATTCCCTTGACTGAAATTCAGGGTCCTAACACCAGAAAATACAGGAAAATATCTGCTACCATTTTTTGTTATGCGCACGACAACTTAAGAAATTCTTAATCGATTTTCAAAATTTTTTTTTAAACAACGCAGAATCAAATTCCTAGGACTAAGTTCGAAGATGGGCTATGTGGGACCAAGCATCGAGTTAAGCCACTGGTTCACAAATAGAATTTAATAGCTCAATTACAGAATTTTTACGAGTGTGAAGTTCGAGAGCCGGGCAAAGCGATTACCGTAATCACACGAGCTAAATTATTTGTTCATTACTAGTGTGACGTTGTCGTGCCAAGTGAAGCGAGGGCCTTTAAAATTATTGCTTGCGGAAAGAGCGAGTAGAACGTATAGAAGACAACTATCGAATTTGATAGTCAACTATCAAGGTGGATTTTTAATAATCAAGGCGAACTATCTATGTTATCTATATTACACTCAATGCGAAAACTCGTTCGGAGGTAATTTTGTAATCGGTCGGACATCGGTCGGGCGAATGGATACCACGAAGCGGCCATCCGAAATATCATCAAGAAGCATAGAGAAAAACGACTGAGGATAAACATCTCAACTTTCTACGACATTCCTAAAGAAATTGACAAGCGAGCAGCGATCAGATTTTACCCGAAAGTGACGAAAAATTTAAAAACAGTGTACAAAAGACATGGAATGAGTATAGTACAAAGAAATGACGGTTCTTTGAGACAAGCGTTAGGAACGTTAAAAGACAGACCGGCCAACCTACATAGATCAGGCATATACCGCATACAATGCTCGTGCTGCGGACGGCTTTACATTGGGATGACGATCCGCAAGTTGTTCGAACGTTTCAATGAACACATAAAATCCGCAAAATGGAAAA
>CM055404.1:151747988-151796345 GCA_029228625.1 Pseudolycoriella hygida | reverse complement strand
GACATCGGTCGGGCGAATGGATACCACGAAGCGGCCATCCGAAATATCATCAAGAAGCATAGAGAAAAACGACTGAAGATAAACATCTCAACTTTCTACGACATTCCTAAAGAAATTGACAAGCGAGCAGCAATCAGATTTTACCCGAAAGTGACGAAAAAGTTAAAAACAGTGTACAAAAGACATGGAATGAGTATAGTACATAGAAATGACGGCTCTTTGAGACAAGCGTTAGGAACGTTAAAAGACAGACCGGTCAACCTACATAGATCAGGCATATACCGCATACAATGCTCGTGCTGCGGACGGTTTTACATTGGGATGACGATCCGCAAGTTGTTCGAACGTTTCAATGAACACATAAAATCCGCAAAATGGAAAACGAAAACTGCTGTAGGACGACACATTTTTATGACGAACCATGTGATCAACATAAGTGAGTTAAAGCTTTTGCAACCCATAAATCACATGTGGAAAATTGAATATTATGAAGCCATCCACATACACAGACATAAACATGAAAATCTACTTAATGAAGACAATGGGAACATGACGTCACCGCTACTACATTTATTCACGATTGAAAGAAAATACGACGAGAACATTATCGAAATAGAAGAAGACACACCTAACACCAGCGTAAACGAAGAATTTTTTGACTGCGAGTAGAAAAATTGCTATTTGTTTTACACACGACCCTAACTCTTTCCAAGGGAGTTAGTATAATTAGTTGACGAACTGATATGTTATCAGCGACACATGTATGTGTAAGTCCTTTGTTTTTTGTTTCTTGTCTTCTAAAGAAGGTACTGTCCTAGAGCGACATTTTATAGAGGGAAAATTCAGTTAAAATAAATACCCCGATGATGGTTGTTTAACAACCGAAACCTAGGTCGGTAAAAAATTATTAAAATAAATTGGTGCAATTGAAAAAATAGAGCGTTTATTTTTAACTCAACTTTTAATATAAAAAATTAATTTACACTTTAATGAACACTGAAGTATCTAGTAATCGATTAGCGCGAGCCCACTCTATGGACCCTATTGACTTGAACTCAGTTTTTCCGTTATCTTTAAAGGAAAAAAGATTTTGGAAATGGGATTATCGAGGCCTCAATAATAAAGCTAACGTATGGTTGCAGTCTGACAAGCATCTTGTCTTTACGTCAAAATAATTAGTCAGGGGACCCGACCCACTCAAAGGTGGGATCTAGTTTAGTCGTTGAAAATCTTCACTGATTTTCGCCCATTTTTTCCTTAAGGCTAATATACAGCAAAAATGCGTAAAAAATGACTGCAAAAACGATGCTTGAAAAAATTTTGACAGATAATATATGAAGCATATAAAAAAGTTTGACAGATATGTGAAAAATATTGACAGTTAGCTCATACATTTTATGTGAATTTTTTTTCACACGTTTTTGCAGGACTGTGTACTCATCTTTATTATATGACGGAAGAACATGTCTCAAGAAACTACAAGATAAAACGATAGTCCGTCAAGGAGCATTGACTCAGTGTCACTTCATTTGGATGCAAATAAAACAATTCTTATTTTTCTGCTTGCTGACATTCATTTGTGTATTACTTATTAATTAGAGAGCTAAGAATTATTAAAGCATGTCTCAAGTGCTTCCATGTGGTCATCTCTATTTTGTACGAAATCATAAAAGTTCTCATTCGCGCACAAATTTCCTTCCATAAACAACGATTGGAAATCCAAAGCATCGTCTATGATTTCTCTATGGATAGAATTGATGGAGTTTTGCTGTAGCGACAAATAGCCGAGTCTATTCAGCGTACCAAAATTATCACGCCTTAAGGCCGTCAGATTATTATTTCGGAAGTTAACCAGAAAAATGTTTGGCGTAGGTACAAAAATACCCAACGGAAGTACTTCCAATGCATTGGACTGCATGTTAAGAGTTTGTAAGTTGTCTAATCCGTCGAATGAGTCTGAAAACAATTCTCGCAAACTCGAGTTGTTAATGTCCAATTCGGTTAGATTTCCCAAACCACGGAAGGTGCCGTTGTGAATTATTTCCAACAGATTGTTGCTGATGTCAAGAAGTTCCAGCTGATCAAGAGTTGAAAACGAGTCCGCTTCGATTTCGTTAACATTATTGATGTTTACAGATAAAATTCGAAGGTTCGGCATGCCGATCAACGAGCCTGACGAAATTTTTAAGATTTCATTTTCGTCTAACTGCAAGTATCGCAGATTGGTCAGGCCGTTAAACACACCAGTTGGAAGTTCGGAAATTCGATTGAAGCGCAAATCTAAAACGTTGAGATTGTGTAGGTCGCTGAATACATCAGAAGTCATCTCAGAAATTTCATTTCTCATCAAGTGTAAATTTTGAAGATTGTGTAGATCGTCGAATAAGTTCGAGGAGAGTACGTTGATTCGATTGCTACTTAAATTTAAGACACGGAGGGAACTGAGATTTCGGAAAACATAATCAGGAAGCTCAGTGATCTCATTGGATGTAAGTAACAGAAACTCAAGATTGACCAAGGTATCGAAGGCTCCGACGTCAATTGCATTAATTCTGTTGTTACCTAAATTCAAGTCTCGTACGTTTACCAGTCCAGCGAAAGCAGCTGCGGCAATATATTCGATTCCAGCGGAGAGTAGGTCCAAATTTCGCAGGTTGTACAAGCCAGCAAATGCTGCCGCAGAAAGTGCAGTAATTCGGTTGCTACGCAAAGTTAACCGTGTGAGACTTTGGAGGTTTCCGAAAACGCCAGCAGGAATCACGCTTATATCATTGCCATTTAACTGCAAAACCTCAAGATTCAGTAAGCCAGCAAACGCGCCGTAGGAAATCGTGTCGATTCGGGTCGAACCTAAGCCTAATCTTTCCAAATTTCGAAGTCCCGTGAACGAAGCTGTTGGAATGTGGCCGAAATAATTTCCGTCTAACCACAAAGTCCTCAAATCTCCTTGATTAGCAAATATGTTTTCAGGTAATTCCGTTAGAAAATTGCTTGCAAGGTCAACAGTGGTCATGTTTGGTAGATTGGACAAAGCATTGACGGAAATTGAATCGAGTTCATTGGACCATAGCGTTAGCGAAGTGATTCGTGAACATCCTCCAAATGTTTCATCATCAATCCCAGCCAAACTAGTGCTGGTTATGTAAATAGTTTCGATATTCGGAAACGTATTGCATAAAATCCTTGGGATGTTGTTAACGGTTGCACTAAAGACATTCCTTCTAAGTGAAGTAACATCAGCATCCGTGTGTCCAACCAAATGATTTCCTCCGATTTCAGTAAAGTTCTCGAAATTGTTTGGACTGTTAATGGTCATTAGACACGTGTACATTGAACTTACGTACTGGTAAGTACAATTTAGAAATGGTTCTTGTGCTGCAGTTGTTGATAAAATTGCAAAAACTATTAGTAAAACTTTCATCGTTGTGCCGTGAATTTCGATGAAAAGTGAAAAATGCTACTAAATTAAATGCACTTCAAAGTTTGCTATTTATTGAATTGCTTTAAGATAAACAGAGATAGACATTTTATCGGTAACACTTCCCAGATAACATTATTACTTCATAGGCCTTCAGTAAATCTCAGAGTGATAAGTCATTTGTCCGAGCATTCAAATAGGTTATGTGCAAAATTCACATAGGGAAAGTTTTCAGCCATTCACAAATTACATTACCCCTTTTTCCCCCTACTCCGTCCACAAATTTTTTCGGTAGATGTCATGTGGGTATTGTCAAGAAACGTCCCGAAAGACGAGAAACTTTTAGAACCGTACAAAGAACGATGTCTTTCGAAAATGGGTCTATTGCGTTTACCACGACGACGTTTGCAACCAGTCGATTTAAGGGTAGGAAGGTGGAGTAATGGGGGAGCATCGGAGCATCGATCGTGGTCCTTAGATGCCGAACCTGCAAATATTTTCCGTCTGTCCGCTTTCAATCCAATCCAATTTAAAGTGGACGAGAAAGCAGTGTTAAGGCAATATATTTGTCACTTGCATATGTTTGATATGTCAAATGCAATGACATATATAATAATATATTGACTGAGTTTACGTAACGATCAGCTGAAGCAAAAATAAAAATACGTAAGGGGTCGTGCACATATGACGTCACACTTGCTATAAAATCCAAAAAGTCCATAGCTGCAAATTGGTCATAAGTTTTGCTTATAGTACTCCGGCTACACCCCCCCCAAACACACCCCCTATTTGAGGGGGTAGACAGAGTTCTATAAACAAAATTTGCTGTCCTGACTTAGTTATGACCTTTTTATGGACACTAATTTTTTATAGCAAGTTTGACGTCCTATGTGCACGACTCCTCAACTGTGCATAACATGCACATGCACATCGAACACCAACACATACACAATTTGCTCTGCTGAGAATACGTAATCTGCATAAATTTTACGTAATATACCAACACTACTAAACATTTCACATTTCACTTTTGCTTCAATTTGTGTTAATTTGTTGTCAAAAGATTTTCAGTTTATTTTTATAGTAAATGTCAGTTTTTTCAACAATGCCCAAAAGCTACATGTTTGCTAGACTAGCCCGTTTAGAGGATTTCGTCATATGTGGCTCACCTAACCGCCACCTCACCCAACATTTTATCATCTTGTAAAACTAAAACTAAGACTAATCCAGCAAAATTTTGAAAAATATCAAATCAATAGTTCATAAGCTTGCGAATCTACGTAACATACAATAAAAATGTTGCTCGGGATTTACTCAAATCAAAAATATTGCATCACATCTTATATAATTTGATTAGATTGACAGAGCCATTCCACTTAAAAAATAAAATAAAAATAAACATCTTATTGCCTTTACCCGCTCTCATATTTAGTTCTATTTTTAAATTATTTTGCGTTATATGCGTAAATTACGTACGCTTTGAGCGCCATGGAGTAGACAGTGGAGCAGAACGTTGCGTGTCGACGCGTTCACGGAGCCACTCGCACAATAAGTAAAGAATGCAGACGGTTTTAATTCGAGAGAGCGGCTTTCTCATGGTGCTAATAGATACGCCTGTGAGTTTTTCTTTTATCCTACCACCGACCGGCAACATATTTGTGTAAAACGGCTTTCTTAAAACAATCCTTGCAGGAAAGAGATATTTCACAACAAGGCCCTAAAAGTGTTTTAGTTATTCACTAGCAAAATTTTGAATTTATTTTCGTAGAAAAATACGATGACTTTACTTGGCGAAAAATTACTCTTAGCGCAATACTGATGTGATGGTCTTTGACTCTTTAAAGGGTTCATTAGGCTATTTACGATTGCGAATAATCGCAGAAGTAGATAACAAATGGAATTTTTTTTTCTACAAAATTATATTTATGTCCCGCATCAATGATAGAGTTCTCAAACATCCACCATTTGATCGAATGTCTTAAAGAAAGTGGTTTTGTTCGAGCGCCAAAAGATCGCAATTGTATGATTTTCCTTAAAACGCACGTGCCATAGCGGTGTAAACATTTCTCATGGAGAAGAGATGGAAATTCAGCGGCGCCATAAAGTTAGGAGCCGTAAAATCTTATCAGTGGAAAATAGTAAAACGTAATTATACGATATCATTCTTTGCAACACAAAATCTTGCTGCAGATAACAGTTAAGCGAATAAAAGAGACAGAAGTTAATGGCGTTGGGGAGTCTATGTTCATGATATGAGACATTTGACATTATAAATGTTTTCTAATTGGTTTTGGGTTTCTCTCGGCTGTAATAAGTATACCAGTAGTGTGCAGCTGCGAGGGAAGCTATCATTTTAGACAATGAAACAATGACAGAAAGTTCCAAAAGTTCATGTTGAATTAAATTCGCAAAAGTTAACTTAATTTCTCAAAAATTCACATATTCTACGAATTTTGCGAATTTTCGCGTGAACTTAGGTAACCGCCGTTGATAAACGCTGAGGAGGCTGAGAGGCTGAGATATCTGTGACAAGAGGCAGGCCGTAGTCGGGCTGAGTGGAACGAATCAAACTAAAGGCTTACGATAGACCCGTACGATTGTAACTTAACTTTTGATTATCTTTCGTGGAAAAAGTCTCAAGAGGGGGACGGATAGACAGAAGGACAATTTTTGCAGATTTCGTTCTTTTAGACCACAAAACGGAAAACGGGTCGAAAAACTAAATATTACAAATACTAAATATTAAATATTAAATATTACTGCAGACTTCACTAACTTCTTTTTGGCGTGACATCACCGTGAGGTAAATGTATTAAAGCTCCTCAATGCCCTCTGTCACCAAATTAGTCCTTCGTATGTCCTTCGTCAATCTTCTAAAAAATTATATTGCTCCTTTTTAAAAATAAAATTTTGCAATAATGACGTAACCTCGACATGGACAGTTCACAATAGTAACATAACTCCTATTTAAATTCACTTTTTGCGTGGTGGGTTGACACGTTGAGTTTTTTAACTCCATTTACGATGCACTTTTGAAAACGCATCAAATCTTTCAAATTTCTTTAATTTCGCGCCTTTTTTCGCATACAGAAGTATATACACACGCACAGATGTGGTTAAGATATTATTGCAAAACTGCGTCCATAGAATGAGAAAATGCACAGAGTAGCTAAACGTTACGTACTTCGTACGTGTCTAAAAAATCAGAACCAACATACGAACAAAGCCCACATAGAAATACAATACATTTAACATACATTAAGCCTGGCTCTTACAGATTAAGTAATAAAGTTGTTGTCAAACTAATATGCTCATGGCATATATTATAATGGAACACACACGTTGTTTTTATAATTCTTTTTGACATTGTTTATAATGTTGATGGTTTATATCTTTTTTTCCTCCTATATATGGGTAATCTGAAGCTGAATGCTGACGCTATGACTATCATAAAATTGAGTGTCTTAATACTTATGCGCATGGGTACATTTATTTGGTATTGACGAATGTAAAGTGCAAGACCAGTTCAGTTCCCCAGAGGTAATGCTCGAATAAAACGAATCAACGGTCATTTCGGTAAGTAAAATATTCATAAAAACACATATTCAGTCCATACAACAACAGCACAACAAAACATTAAAATAATGTGCTTAATGTGTGTGGGGTATTTTTATTCGATTATTTGTAAGTGCTTTGAATAGATAACATTTATTAAATTAGGAAAAGCATTAAAGGTGATAAGAAGCACAAATTGGAACAGTAGTCAAACACAAGGTGATTTCAATTTATTTACGAGTATGAAGATGGCTGTTTTCTGCTTGAAAAATGTTCCATGATAGGTAATAGTCGATTGGGTCTGATGTCTTTATACCAATTATAACGTCAGAAGTATATAATATGCGATGATCCTATTGCCTTATCTATACTCAGCTTTCGTCCGACCAGGAGCGCATTTTAAGATGAATTGACAAATTCATATATTAAAAGTTTGGTGACGCTGTCGGATGTTCAAAAAGTAGCCTATGTGTCGAATTTTGTGAAAAACTGGATTATCGATTGTCTTTAATCATGTCATGCCCGCAGCGGTAACGGAGGACATGACGCAGTCACCAAGTCCACTTCCAATATTAATGATATTATTTGAGGTGACGCTTTCGCTAATAATAAACTTGTTTGAAAAGAATGTTTGCTTGTGTTCAAACTGAGGCTTTTATTCTTTTAAAAAAATTTTTATCACTTTGGGGCTGTTTACAAATGACGTACACGCGTAAAATTCGTCAATTGAATTGAGTTGCTTTATAATAAGTATATAAAAATACTTAAAAATATAAAGGTAACTAGCCACTAAGTGCAATCATGCTCGGAGCGGTAGCGGAGAGCGTGACGCAGTCCCCACACCCAAAAAAAAACGTCCACAAACCCAAAAAACTCCATACAAAAACCTTTGGGACAAGACACGATGTATAGGCAACTTTTTGAGTTTTTTCCTCTTGCCCCCCTCCCCCTTCAAATTATTTAAAAAAAACTACGTCGCAGCAGCTTTCCAACGAGCCCACACTCATCAAAATCGGTTGAAAACGAGCCGAGATATCGCCAATTAAAGATGACCAATTTCTATATAAAAATGGTAAAATTATCTTTGAAAGTAAAAACAATTTTATTCCTGAGTTGTGTGTCAACGATCTATCTACTTTTTTTTTCTCGAGAACCGCCCGAGCGATTTCCTTAAAATTTTCAAGGAACGTCAGTCTCGGCCCCAAATGAAAAATTTCATATGCCGCTTTTCCGGGAAAATTCTGGAAAAGCCGTGGCATGTGGAAAAGTGTTCAATTTTGAGGGTTTTTGGGTAATGTTCGGAGTTTTCGAATTTTAGCTCCGAAGTGACAATAGCTAGAGAGTTGGTTTCTTCGGGAAAGTCATAGAGTTCATGAATTATGCTTCTTTGGGTTTTCGAATTTTAGCTCCGGAATGACACTACCTAGAGAGATGGTTTCTTCGGGAAAGTTATAGAGTTTGGTCAGGAGAATTTCTTTGTATCTTAAGAAAATGGCTGCCAACTGTCAAAGTGACACCATCTTGTATTTTTTGCTAAATTCTGAATAAGAATACGTTGATAGTTGGTTTCTTCAGGAAAGTTATACAAATCACTGAGAAGAATTGGTTACACGAAGTGTTCCGAAGGCAGCCGAAGGTGACACCAAGTGTTCCGAAGGTAGCCGAAGGTGACACGAAGTGTTCCGAAGGCAGCCGAAGGTGACACGAAGTGTTCCGAAGGCAGTCGAAGGTGACACGAAGTGTTTCGAAGGTTGCTGAAGGTAGCTGAAGGTAGCTGAAGGTGACACAAAGTATTCGGAAGGTAGCCGAAGGTGATACGAAGTGTTCCGATGGTAGCCGAAGGTGTTGGAGGACAATTTTTTTCGGAAAGAAAATTTTTATTGTAGAAAAATTTTTTTCGAAGAAAATTTTTTTTAAGGAAACATTTTCTTTGACAAAATTTTTTTTGGAGAAAACTTTTTTCGGAGAAAATTTTTACTGTAGAAATTTTTTATAGAAAATTTTGTTGAAGGAAAAATTTTTTGGAGAAAAATTTTCTCCGTAGAAAAATTTTTTTGGAGAGAGAAGTTTTTTTTGTGAGAAATTTTTTTTCGAAGAAAAAAAAATTGAAGAGAAATTTTTTTTCTAAGGAAAAATTTTTTTTCGGTGAAAATTTTTTTTCAAAAAAATAGAAGTTTTTTCAACAATTGAAAACTTCCAAAACGACTGATATCACAAAAAAACCTCTTAAAAGGTAGAGTGTGACGCAT
The DNA here is from genome assembly GCA_029228625.1 of Pseudolycoriella hygida. Classification (NCBI taxonomy): domain Eukaryota; kingdom Metazoa; phylum Arthropoda; class Insecta; order Diptera; family Sciaridae; genus Pseudolycoriella; species Pseudolycoriella hygida. Next base: position 151,787,123 of record CM055404.1, on the reverse strand, counting down.
TTCGTGAGTCTGCTTCCAAAATTAATGATATCGCTTGAGGTGACGCTATCGCTTATAATACGCAGAAGTTTGTTTGAATAGAACCTTGTGTTCAAAGTTTTAATTTCCTGAAAAATTACAGCGCTGTTTTCAAAACGAAATTACGCGTTGTGTTAAAAAAATTGCGTCACAAATGCCGGACCCAACGACGAAATAATTTTTCTGTACTTTCAGTTTTTGCGCTGCAAAAATTTGACTTTTGTTTCTTATTGCGTAGATTGTTTAGGGTAAATTTAAATTTTTCGTGTAAAAACTGAAAGTGGTGAAAAATTATTCCGCTGGTGGGTCACCTCAAGCGATATCATCAATTTTGGAAGCAGACTCACGGATTGCGTCACACTCTACCTTTTAAGAGGTTTTTGTTGTGATAGATAGTTATGAGTTATACACAGTTTTATACACACTCTTTCTATCTCCTTGTATCTCGTTGACATTTCTGCATATAACTCTTTCCAAAAATTTTCGCAACTATTCAAGCGGTTTTTCACCGTCGGATACAACAATCCTAAAAGTTTACTATTAAAATTAATTTATTGTCTTATAAAAAGTCCTGATTTCCTCCTTAATAATAAGGAATTAGTGAAAATTTGTATAATTTAAAGTTGAAATCTCCTTTATTACTGAATCCGGAGGGCTGATTTTATAAAGGACGCCCTGACGGTTATGCCCATGAATCGTTTTGACAAAAAATCCCGAAATGGCAAGTAGTCATTCATTTCATTATAAAAGAAAAAATGGTCCAATTAGGTGCGGCTAATTAACACACAGTAAATAAGCGTCACTTACAATATTTCAACTACTAAGTACCCCACCATTTAAATTCTTCAAACAAAAAAAAACGAATGTAACTAATTATCTGCCTAAATGACGCATTTATCACCCGATAATTTTTCTCATGCTCGCATTTAAAATCGTTTGAAAATTAATATCAAATGCAATTTAAATGTAAAGCAACATTTGCTCGAATGTAAAGTTTTCAAAGAACAATAATTACTCTGCTCTAACAAGAGAGACTCGAATACCCATTCTAATAGCGATGGCGTTCCTAATTAGTATAGTTTTTGTTGACTTCTTAAAAGCGTATATTAATTTATTGGAGTACATAAATAAAAGGCGGATAAATTATTTGAAAGAAAGTGTTGGCAATTAATTTGCATAATTACTCTAATTGCTATGCGTTGATGAGACTTTAATGTAAATATTTTCTTTTCCATTTGGTTATTTGTTTCATGTGTGAACGAATGTTCTGCAAATAAACAAATCAAATTTAAGAATGTTAGCTAGTTAATCAGAAATTATCGTTTTCCTTATAGCGTCGGATCAAAGAAATTTGAATCAAAAGCATACAACAAATCATTTATGCACTCATACCGGTCGTTTTAACGTTGTTCCCCTTAATTGCAAATTCTAAAATATTCCTTATGTCGGCTATAGAAAGTTTATGGATGGAATTCTGACAGTAGTTCTGTCAAAATAAGCAATTGATAGGTCAGTGGAAATTATTGAAATTGTTCTACTGTTCAATATTTGACATAACACAATATTATTAAATTAGAGATTATGATTACTGATTCTCAAAGAAAAAAACGTTTGGGTGAGGGATGGTTTGGGTATAAGGACAGACGCATACTTCCTTGTACTTCGGATCCCAAGAGGCAACGCTTCCGCACAAAAATGCGCAATCTCTGTCGCTAACCGTAATGCGGTTCTACAATTATAAAATTTGAAAATTGCCCATAACTTCACTACTAGGCTTTGTGTGTGTTTTCACTGTTGCCAAATTTGTTGATTTACAATTACAATTTTTCCAGGTTTCTGTATATGAGTGTACCAGCTGGTCAAACCAGCTGAAACACATAAGTATAAGCAAATTATAGATTTGTCAATTGACCGGGCCGCCTGATTTTTTTAGATTTTTAATCGATTCAGAACATAATTCTGAGCAAAAAATCGTTCTATGGCACACCTCGAAAATTTTCCGTATTTTTTATAAAGTTCATAAAGTGGGTGCAATACACCAACCGTCGTATAAGAAAGATAAAATCTGAAGGAGGGGAAGGGGAAAGGTTTGGGAGGCGTTTTTAAAAAATGGAATGTGATGAGTCAGGCATGTAGCAACTAAGAAGCTAAGTGGAGCCTGGAATCGTCTGCGGCACACCAAACTTTTTTTACATTATACAAAAATTTAATGATGATTTCTCTTAGTACCATTTTTGATCCTATGTCAGACTACTAAAATCCGAGAATGTTTCAAATAGAATTGAATCGCTCGCTCCGCTCATGTCTTTTATATAATTTTTAAAGTAACCTCAGATAGATGATCTTCACAACAGGAATAAAAAAGTGAAAACCGACAGGTTTCTGATTTGTATGGTAAATTCGTATAATGAATGAGAAACTTGTCGGTTTTCACTTTTCTAAGACTGTAACTAATAGGTCAAGGTCATGTATATTCGTGATTTGAAATCAAAGGTTATATAGTCGCATTTCATTCCTACATGAGGCTTAACTGTTAAGTATTTTCAGCGTGAAAACAAGGGAGTCGTGATAATAGTCAGATAAATAAGTTAAAAGCGGTTCTTTATGCTACCATTTAATAATAATAATAATAATAATCTGCCTTAACAACCCATGAAGGGTTAGAGGCTAGATCATTATTTACTAGTTTCGCTACTTTTTGTGGTTCTACTATTTGAGATCCTTTCATTACCGGAAAGTTTTTTTTACTGTGCCAGTGGTAAGCTGTGCGACAAACTCAGTGCCATCTATGAGATGTACTAGGAACGAAACTAGTAGGAGTAGAATACCGGCACCTCCCAACAATGCCTTTCACCGGTAAGCCGTACGATGGCGCTACACTCAACTTCACATGACTTGAACCGATTCAATAGCTTTGTTTTGTTTACAAATCTAACAATCGGAACAAATCCGTCTGCGGCTGAATTTCGAACCAACGCACTGGCAACTCGATCTCATAGTAGCAAGCAGACGTGTTAACCACTACGCTATCGAGTTGCTACCATTTAGTAGAATACAATTTCTGGTAATTTTCACTTTGCACCGAAAAAATTTAATAGCTATGTACTAGAATACGTCTTTATGTAATGGACCATAAAAAGTCGTAAGCTATAATCGCTGAGCACCCCTCCTCTCGTCAGGGCCGTATGAATTAGTAGAACACGCACAAAATACGAAACATTTGCTGATCCGAGGCAAAGCCAATGTCAAATAATCCCAAGAAAATGCCATTTTTTATTTTTTCCGGTATTGTTAGTTTGTTAAAATGTACGATTTTCGACATGCACTTCAATACGTATATGAAATCCATTGCATTTGCGCCGCATATGAATTTTTTGGTAGCATTACTTTCTTTACTTAAAAGAATCAAATCGCTCCACTTGCATTTTACAGAGAAATTTTCTTTCACTTGTTCACTACGACCGCTGTGGTCTAAATCACACGTTTCAGCTACATTTTTTATGCATACTATTTAATGGACGGACGGACAAAAAGTCGCATTCCGAACAAAACACATAGGAAAATAATTGACAGATAGAAAAGTAATGAAATAATGCTACTTAATAAATTGTGACATTGACAGCGTGTAATTTAAATTGTCGTCTTCAGTTAAAGTTTTCGTTATATTTGTTTTTGTAAAGTATTTTTTTTAATATCGAAACGTCAACATTCACTAAAACACAAAATATTTTTCAAAACATTAATGATAGCAGTATCTTGTGTGTTTACATTGCAGTATACATACCGAAGTTTGGCAAACGCCAGCCTTTTATATTTCAGGAATGTATTTATAAATCTAAATCTTGTGGGATAAATTCGATTCATATCTCATAAAACGCGGGAAGTTAATAATGCATGGCTGTAATTGATCTTATTTTTGTTTTAGGTTACGCATTTGTACGTATTATGAAATGAAAATTTCGTGCGTATTTATAGGGGAGGGGTTCTAGAAAACCGTGCAGGGGAGGGGAGAAAACGAGGTCAAAAATCCGACTTCTGTGTACGTATTTTGTAAATTAGTGTAATTTTGTTGACTGGAAGCTGGCGGAATTGACTAAAAATCAAATGTTTCCTCTAATTTTGAATATTTTTCGTAAATCTTTGTAATACTATAAATGTTAAGAACAAATGTTTAAAAGTTCATTTATAAGTGGTTGTAGTTCACTTTTATTATGTTTACGCGTTTGCGGCAGCCGCATTGGTACCGCGCCGGTGAGAAAATCGAATATCTTTAAATCTTTCGGCGGCGGCGGCGGCGCACTGTTTTAAGCATTTTGCGTCGGCCGGCGCACGGGTTTTGTTATGAGTATCAGATTTATGAATGGCACGAAATAAAAGTTTGAAAATACAATTAAATAAATTTTATATTCTTTTAGGATCGTCCAAATTGCCACATAAAATTTCGAAGCTCAATTCTACCTCGTTTTACAACCATTTCAATTGCGGTTAAATTGCGCAAAAATGTTGTTAAAATTTAATATTTTCAATATTACTTCGGTAATTTAGTTATTTTATGGATTATCGTATAATACAACCATTTCTAACAATTATTGAAAAATTATTGGACACTTCGCTCAAACAACTTGTTTCAAGATGAATGCGCTAGACTTATTACAGCTACAATTTTTTTAATGTTTTACAATTCTCAGGTATTAAAAAAATGTAAAGCGATAAAACCATTTGCAAGCATTTAACATTTTTCAGCGCGTTAATAAAGCTAATGAAGTTCAAGGAGAAGACAAATATAAAGAAAATTTTATGAACAATCAAAACAGCACCATCAATCAATGAATGAAGTTGAATAAGAGTTTGCATACTACACTATACACAACATTTTATAATCCTTTAAGAGCATTTCGTTTGTGCGCTGTGTATAATATGCAATATATGCATTGCAACTTGGGTGGTCTGCGAAAATCACTTTGTTACAAACATATCGCATCTCTATTGAATAGGCACGGTATTTACCGCGATGCGGTTGTTTCGTTACACTGTAAAACATTCTTGTAATCGTTTTTCTTCGCGAAAAACATTACATTCGTTGCCAAGTTAATGGAAAAATTTGATTGTATTAGACAGTAAGACAGAGCACAAGAAAAAGTAGAAGGAAACTTTCCCAAAAACAAATGAAAACCAAAATCATGTAGCTGCTCTACAGACAAAAAAATCGCTTTTTTTTGACGAAAAAAAGTCATTTCCTTTTTTAGTTTGGCTCTAGAACCTCTCTAATTTTTTGACTTTTCTATGAAGACCATATCGCGCCCATACAAAGTTCAAAAAATTTTAGGGGTGCCAGAGCCAAACTGCATAGAAAAATGACTTTTTTGTCAAAAAAAGGCCAATTTTGTTGTCGGTATAGCAGCTACAAAAACTTTGTTGGCTAGTGTATTGTTTATTATGATGGGCACGGCTAAGGGAAATACTTTCACTGAAAATGTTATTTCGCCGAGCTGACGTTAACTATAGAAAAAAATGGTTGGCCACCGCAGCGCAGCGATCGACACTGTTACAATTTTCTTCGTTGGACTTATCTCAATTAGAAGCAACTTTACTGACTTATCTCGATTAGAAGCAACTTTACTTTACTTACTGTTATGATAACCTTATTATAACAAAGTTGGTTGCAGTTGAGATAAGAGCAACGAAGTGAAAATATATGTACAAGATTGATGAAGTGAAAAGCACACGCACGAAAAGTGCTTGAATATACACCACCTACCGACGAGTTTGTTAATATTGCCATTTCGGCAATTTCCAATACAATCTGATGTTGACGTAATTGCAATATTTACAACGCTCGAGTCTTTTTGCAACATTAATTCTGTTTGCCACATCTATTCTGATGCGTACGGGTCCTTGCATATGTTTTTAAGGTAAACTAGTACTGTGATCTTGAACGACTTCTTACTTTTACTTTACTTTACATACCTTCACTTACTTACCTGAAAATGTCTTCACTGAAAATAGTTTATGAAAATGAGGTTAACAACTAATAACTAATAATAGGGGGCATTAGGGATGGGACTTTTCGATGACTTAATCGATGATGAAGTTTTTCAACTGTTTCATTTTAAATCTTAGCAGATAACATTTTTGCTAATAAAAATTGGATATTTATCATTATTTGATAATCATATCAATTATCTCCCATCCCGAAGAGGCATTCCAGCTTTACCTGCATTGAATTTGAATTTCTATTTTAAATATCTTGAAAATTATTCGGGGTCCTGTTTTGTTAAGTGGCTTTCCTTCCAAAACCATTAAGGTGAATAAAACCTTTGCAGCTGGACAACAGCTAGAGTGAAATCGTCACACTGCAAAGTGGACGGTGTCAATGAATTTTTGATGCATTAGGAAGCGATTTGATGGAGTAATCAAAGAAGTGTAGCGGGGTACACAACGTTTTCAGGTCATTGGTCATCAAATTCAAATAACTCACAACTGCAAAGCATTTATGATGCTGTTGGCTAAAATCCATTTAAAAAATCTTATCTCCCACACCAAAATTATGAAATATTTATTGAACATTCAAACCCATTCACTTCCCAATTAAAATGTGACGTAAATTACGTGATAAATTCACTAACAAAACAATTTTTTCTTCGGTGAAATAATCACATTTCCCGTCCGAGGTATAAGCAATTATTGGTAATAATTTAGCGGATATTTTAATTTTGAATGTTGTGTTGTGACTTGTCTCACCAATTTCAAGAAAATGCATTCTGTAAAAGCTCATGAATATAATTCAAATGATAAATCGATTCCAATAAATTTTAGGATTCAACCTTTTGTGTGATGGCAGACAAATAAAAAGTTTTGTTACCAACAAAATAACGTACAGCTAAGGTAAGTGTGCTATAAATATAATTCCTACAATCAGAGGTTCAATCTTGCGTTTTATTACTTAATTATGATAAATGTGAAGAATCGGCAAAGCATTTTGAGTTTGATCGACGCAAGTTTCTAGAAAATATGTAAATGAAATGTTACCAACATTCAATACGAATAAATAACTGAAACTTCAACAAAATCAGTGGTCTGATTGAATTTTACATACGATCGAAAATTGAAAATATCTAAATGGAACTTGACATTTTATCGAAATATTATTTTATGCTCAGACGGACAAAAACGTCGGATCTCCTCACAGAATTTAGACCCAGAAATAACTCATTTTACTCTCAATTTTGACAGTTATTATTTCCCACCTGTCTGATAACCCGTCCGTGCATCCTTCATCAGTGATTTTGAATTGTCATCTATGATTTGTCTGTGGTAGTCAATAATTTGTCATCAATGAGTTGTTATTGGTGAATGTAAGCAATGACATATGAGCCCAATTAACTTTTTTGACTACGCTCCACCGCTATACATTCATATTCGCGATTTTCACACTAAACGGATGACACTACTTTCTGTGTAGAAAATCGGACATAAGTATGTTGAAATAGCGCTCACTACTCATTCATGTCGCCACTTTCTACGTGTAAAGTCGATCATAAGTATGTTCGATTTTTTTCCGACACGTGTCGCACCCTTCGTTGCAAATCGCCAATACCCATTACAACAGTTCCTTATCATTTGCTTTGTTTAAGTCGCAGTATACCACTACCAGCAACGCCATCTTACTGCAAGCTAAGCCTAGCATACGTGCGATACCAAAATTTTCAAATTCAGCGCGCATGTTAACTTTTGTTTCGCATGTATCGTTTACGTATGGGTGAGTGAATTTTGTTGGAGTTAATTGGGTTAGTATCTCATAAATGTAGGAAGTTATTATTTCATGGCTGTAGTGTTGCTCACCTAGCCGAAGTTTATTATTTTTTTTTTGCCGACAGATAGTTTGCCAGCACCAATTGCTTTAAAACAGAATATGGCTGGACTGAAAATAACAGATATAAAGGTAATCGAAACGTGAACGGTCGTTGTTCGTACTGTATGCGAAAAAATTCATTACATGAGGACACAATTTTGTGATACGAGCCAAACTCACTTGTGTTTTTTTGAACAACAAGCTTTGAAAACGTTATTTTAACGAGTGTAAAACTTGCATATTCGAGCCGAGGTATGCACCTTCAAAAGTCAAAACAACAGTTTGGAAAGAGTGTTGCTCAAAGTAACACGAGTGACTTTGCTAGTTCTCAAACTTGTGTCCGAAGTAATTAATTATGTAGCAGGGTGCAATGCATAATGTTTTATTGCTTATCCATCCGAAAGTTGAGCATTACAAAATTTTTACCTCACGAGCGAAAACAATAGTTTTACCTCAATAGTGAAGGCAAGAGTTTTGCTTCGCAAAAAATATGAAAGTTGAGCATTACAAAAGTTTTACCTCACTTGTGAAGACCCTACATGTACTGCATGTTTTTTGTAGGGGATAACATACATGTAATGATCAACTTTCGGATGGGGTTCGCATCGGAATAGATGTGGTAAACAGAATATATGTTGCGAAAAGACTTGAACCAATTCTAAATATGAAATTATATCGACATTAAACTGGATTGGAAATCGCCGAATGGGCAATATTGACAAACCCGTCTGAAGCAACGGCGCTGAAACTTTTCCAAATCCCTAAAAAAAGCCCAAAATTAAAAAAAAATTAAACTAAAAAATTTTTTTCACTCAAACAAAACAAAAAATTTTTGTACTAGGGCCGATCTTAGAAACGACTTAGAGTACTTAGGAGAGGCCTCTGATCAATACTTCCATGAACAAAAAAGTTCGCATCTTTTTTCTCCACAATACGGCACAAAAAACCTCATCATTGAAGGAATATTCACGAAAAACCACTTCCACTCCATTTCTTTCATTGCTTTGAAGAGCGACTTCCGTACTAATTTCGCAGAGATATAAATCAAAAAGTCCATTTAATGTGATACGTTCGAATCCAAGCTGAATATTTTTTTAAAGTCTTTATTGAAACTGGTCATTTCTGACCAACATAACTTAAACATTTGATATTATTACATGTATCTATTGATGCCATTCTAATTTCTTTTTGTATGCACGGTACTAAGTTCAGCTGTAGCTCTGATGCAGTAAGTATACGTGCGTTCGTCGTACAGACATTATCAGTGCTTTACGGTTCTCGTGATTGATTTTGTACATCTCTTTTTGTTACACCTGAAAGTATAAGGTATACAGCGCATTTAAGTCCGGATTTCGTGTCATGGTGCTGAGTAATATTTGTCGCCTATAAATACTTTATTCTGACTGGCGTTGCTATTACAATAATATACTAACACGTTTTTGTCGCTCGTTGATTCAATATCACAATCATAGCATGAATTTTTTTCCTGCTATGTCAGCGATTTCGATCTTGCGAACTTACAACACAATGATTCATTGTGAGCCCACAGCCTAAGACACTTAGCTATTGGGTCGTCTGAATATAAGAAAAAATTAAAACTTTGAGGTCACTTTTTTCTAGTATTATACTCACTGAGACAACTTGAGAATTTTGAAAAAAAAAGACGAGGTAAAGACGCATTTACTGAGCAGAAATATGTAAACGTGTTTCAACAATGTAAATGCGATGTGGATTTACATTGCTTCAACACGTAAAAAACCGTACGTAAGTGCTTCCAAATTTTTATTTTGACGAGTGGAATACTGCCCTCCCTTTCGGGTCGGGCCGTAACCTTCCCACTCGTCAAAATAAAAATTTGGAAGCACATACGTAATGTACTATTACAGCAGTCCGTACGCAAAATAAATGACCAGTAAAAATAGAGTTACAACACGTGGAAGTTGAATGCGACGTTGACTTTTACGAAGTATGAAGGGTTTCACACAATGCATAAACTCTGAATAGGATAATTCATGGACTTTTTATTAAGTGTTCTCATGAAATTGCTAAATATTGACAGAAGTCACAACAAGACGCTTCAGAAGCCTACAAACTTTCCCAAAGAGGTAAATGCAATGAATTCCACTATAAAATATCATAAAATTAATTTGTAAGAGGCCATATGAAATGTAAATTGTTTTAATTTACATGTTGGAAATAAGATTAAGTTAAATTCACATATCAATTGCAAGTTAAGCGTCGCCAATTTGTTCAATTTGTTTTCTTAATGTTTAATCAAACATGCGACCGAAGCGAATTTTCAATTGAAAACTCTGTAATTTGTTTGAAATCATATTCGTCACGTCGGAACATATCAATAATACGAACAGAAATGGTGTACACTTCTATTTTTTTTTCTTACTTCTTAGAATATGTGAGACATTTTCTGCTATTTTATGTTTCAAGTCGTTTCATATTGCGTATTAGTCCAGCTCATGAACTGCAAACGTTACACTGTTAACTTGAGATTCTGTTTAAAGAAGGTGGCAAAGCAATAACATAAAATTCATACTCGCTATCGAAATATATCAGGCAGACAGTGCGCCGGCGCAAACGCCGCCATTAATATTGTCAAAAAAGTGCTCCACGGCCACCAGGGATTGAGAACATATCGCTCCACCGCCGCTCCAGATACATCTTTAATAGGCGCGATAACTAGAAATGTCAGAATCTCCAAAAAAAATCTCTCTATATGTTAATAGTAAACTCGTGCGCTTAACGAAAATATCCCGTTTATTGGAAAGGCCAATGGCTGCACTGCATCCAGCGTGAACTATAGAGAGAATTTGTTAAAACTTTGCTCAGCTTACATGAAACGTGACTAAAACGTGACGCGGAATTTTTATCTTTATGGATTATTCGATTCTTAATTCCAATAGGTGAACACGGTTTGGAAACTAAATTTGAAAAACTGGTACGTTCAGTACAAATTCATCGAAAAGCTTGTACATATTTTCACTTCGTCGCTCTTATCTCAACTGCAATCTTCGTTGTAATAATGGGTACATTCAAATAAAGCGCAAGCTAAAAAAGACGGATTTTAGACCCTTCTCCCCTTTGTACGCTTTTCTCAAACCCCCCTCCCTCGTAAAAAAACGTGCGCATTATTTGAAAGTCATAAACCATATAATTGAGAACAAATGTTACTTAATACAATCGTCAAGTGTCTGCACCAAAGCACTGTCGCGTACATAAAAATCATTATACGATAGTATGAAGTACATAACGAGATGTGTGTTAGTACTTACATCAGGGCTTGCGCAAGTCTAGTGACGCTAGAATTGGGAATTTCTCGTTAATAGCGACTAGTCTGCCCCTCAACGCATAAAAAACCTAGCGACGTGAACAGATGAGAGATTTTCATATATTTTCTCTCTCAAATTCTCGTCGCAAAGTTTTTTATGCAATGTACGGCAGTAGTGGTCGCTAAAATCCAACTAATCGCTAGTTTTTCGCTAACATGATAGTGTATTTTAGTTATCATACGCGTAACAAATGCAGACTTAATTTTTTGTGTAAATTCAGAATTAATTGGGCGACGTTAAAATTTTGTCATAAAAGTTCAATGTTGCTTTCTCCTTTATCATTTAATTTTTGTTACTATTCGTAATGTCACAGTCTTGTCATCGTTGCGTCACAACTTCAGAAATACTAACGTATTACTAAACATTATCTAGAAAAACGTTTGAAGGACAATCAATCATTGGAGAAATGGAGACGGAAGTATAAAAGTCAGAACAGTGTAAACAATGAACGTGTCCAAATTATTTCGATGATAATTACTACAAAAATGAAGTGCAGTCAACATGATATTGATAAAATTTGCAGATCTGATTTTCCCAAAGTTAGAATTGCAACGTACAATTGCAAAGTTGCTGGGGAACTCGGAATTTGTTTAGTTAAAACTAAAATGCTATTTGCAGAAGCTTTTAAATAGTTATTTCTACATATTTCGCCTGTTCGCAAGTGATGTTCGACAAAAATATTTTGCGTTGGGATTTCAATTGAAAAATTTTAAAGATAATGTAATTAGCGAGGGTTAGCGACCGCTACTAGCGCGCTAATTTTTTTTAAATTAGCGAATCACGCTAGCGACATGAAATTAGCGTTACCGTTAGCGTCGCTAAAAAAAATCGTTAGCGAGCACAACCATGCGCAAGTGTTAGTAAACATCTCGTTTTATACTGCATAGTATTATAATATACTATTAGAGAATACCTCGGACAAGACCAAATCGCTCCAGGCAAATTATATAGGATAATGTGGCCCAATGGACGCGGCGCACGACAGGCAGCGTTGGATTAGAATTCTCCAGCAGGCCAAGGCGCACAAGTGGCTGTAGCGCCGAAAAAGTAAAGACGTTATTGATCTTTTTATGAAATTCAAAGGGGAGGTTGTGGGAATTGACAAAAACCAAAACAAATCAACCAACCAAATCAATAGTAGATTACAGTGGGAGATGCGGAAATAAGTCATTACATGAGGGATTAATTTTGTGAAATGAGCCAAACCCAAGAGGGTGTTTTTAAGCAAAAAGCTTTGAAAACTGTTTTTTGACGAGTGTAGAGTTTGTATCCCGAGCTGAAGGCGACTTATACAACTACAAGACTCAAAAAAACAGTTTTTAAAGCGAGTTGCTTAAAAATACACGAATGAGTTTGCGATTGTCACGAAATTATCCAGAATGGATGACTTATTAAGCATCCCCCACTGTATGCTGTTTTACTCGGTGTCCCAACCGAAAACGCGTCATTACATGCAGATATACATGTAATGAGAAGTTTGCGGTGGGGGCTACATGTAATGAATAGCATGTAATGAATGACATGTAATGAATAATATGCGTGGGGTGCACATACATGTAATGACAAGTTTTCGGTGGGACAACGAGTAAAAGGTAATGATAATTAGGTGTAGGAATTGATTTTGAATGATAGAAATTACACATTTTCAAATTTTAATGTTGCCTTGATTAGTTGTGACTACGTAGAGCAGAGTTATAGAAAACGCCTTTACATGCGGCGGGATCGAAAATAAGGGCATTTTTTGAATTTTTTGGGGTTTCGCACTGGCTTTCCACCAAGAATACCCGGGTTCAAACCCCGGTGTGGAAAAATTCTGTATAGGATTTTTCTTCAACGCTTATCATGAAAGTAACGTTACTAAGCTCACCCAAGCTTCATAAATGGGTAGTTGGGGTAGCAATACCGCAACGATTTGTACACAACGAAGTATGACGTCACCCATATTCGATACACTGTGTACGAAACAAGCAAGCTCTTACCCAGCTGCTACGTTAAGGTGTGTGTAAACGTCAAAAAATAATGACAAATTGCATACCGTTAGGGCTGTGATTCGAATCTGTTCGATGCACGCTTAGGTGATGCCAGATGTACTAGCGAGCGACGAAATCGTGTTAATCGTGGTTAATCCACACTAGCTGGCAGTTACTCAGTGTAACACCCCGGCAGTCGAACCAGACACTTTACAAAAGTCAGTTGGAGAATTTCCACTTATGCAACACACTGCGAAACTGACTTTTGTAAATTATTCTTTCAAATCGCGTTCTCATCTATTGAAATGACTTTAAGCTTTGTGGAATTCGGTTGAGTGGTTTGGGCACTGGAACCCACGGAATGGAGAAAATTTTATTTCTCAGCCATATACAATACGAGATGGGTTTTCATCAACCTATGGTTTATTATGATTATGAAACATAGAGACTTACTCCCGAAGACAAATTTGTAGAGAATTAAATTTTAGCGAACACGTGTTTCAGGCTTTTCTCGAAAAATATCCCAATCCTGGGATTTAGCCACATGTAGAATTCAGAGGGATGACTCCTATCTCTAGAACTATGGCAGTTAGAAATTTGCTTCCAAAGACAAAGTTGTAGAGAATTAAATTTGAAACGTACTTCGGGAGGGCTTTCAACATTACCTTGGGTAATTTTTATGAGTCATTCAAACTTTCAAACTATTCAAACGTAATATTTACTTAAATACGTTGCAGTCTTTTCGTAACATCGACTCTGTTTGCCGCATATATTCTGATACGTACGGGTCCCTTCATATGTTTTTTTGTTAGTTTTAGGTCATTTAGGACATTTAGTCTAAAAAATCTCGACTGCGGGGTAAAATCATTATTTTTGAAAAATGAGATTTAAAATGCCTTTAGGTTTGGGTTTAGCTCCTTCTCTAAATCAACTCTGGCTACGGGCTTTAGGGTCGTCCAGATGTCGGTTCCAGCCAAAATTTTTTTTTTTTGCTATATATAGAGAAAGTTTAGAAAAACATTTTCGTACATGGAAGTATGGGTCCGAGTGAATCGTACGGGTCCGCATAGAATTTGTTTGCTATTAATCACGATCTACCGATTATAATTAACAACGTTTATGGACAGATCAATTAAAACGTTCATCCCACGAAAAATAAGTGTATCGGCATAAAAAATTTTTTCTTTTGCACGCACAACGTGAAAAAAAATCTTAAAACAAAAGAGAAAAAAGAAAAAAAAGTTAAATTATGACACAGTTCAATTCTCTAAAATAAATACATCATTTATGCAATACAAATACAATTTATTCTTCAATTTAAATGTATTCATTTTCTTATTACAAGAAATCAATATACACAACATGTTTAGTTGTTCAGCGTTCTCTCTCTGCTCATACCAAAACGCATAAAATTCCCATCATAGCAAATTTATTTTACGAAACATGACATTGTATAGCAACTGAAAATTCGTTTAACGAACAATGTTGACAATCTGGCTTGGAACGAGCTATGTGCATATTGTGGACCACACGGGACCACACACGACGATCGAAGTGAAATAAAGATCATGCATTAATGGGACTTATGAGCGACTTACACTGCTACGAAATGTTGTGCAAAAATTTGCCCTCGCATGCTTGTAACTTTTTTCGTATCGATTGAGATATGTATTATAAAAATGTATTTGTACGATTTGTACTAAGTTGCGAAAGTTATTAGATCGGTGATCGGTGGTGCCATCTAAGCGTAAGAAATTTTATTACTTGATTGTTGTATGCAAGGTTAATTAAAGTAAACTGCGCCATCCCCCTATCTCCACAGAAAGACTTTGTGGTTCATCTTTGAAAACAAATTGAATCCGGGTAATAGTTATTTGTTCGCTATGGAAAAAAAATAAAGAATTCCAACCATATCTCGAGACAGTTGACATTTATTTTTTGCCGATACTAGCGAACATTCGTAATAGAAAAATAGAGTTTTCAGTTTACAAATGGACAAGGAAACTATTAAGGGATTTCAGCAGGGCTTAGGGTTCCGAGCGGAGGTGTCCCTCCGCCGATCAAAACTTACCAGCTCAGTATGCAAGTTTTCAAAATAAAACCGTTTATCACAGCATTTGAAATACTTATAATAATCAAAAATACCACAATGCCAATTTTCCCAATAAAGTCAATCTATAATCACCTCTTTTGAGACGTATTAATTACCTCTCAACAGAAACATCAGATGTGTCATTTAAAATAAAAAAAATGTCTCTCTGTCTGACCGTTTTCTTATATTATACACAACAGTAACAAAAATTGAAGCATAAAAGATAGCTTAAAGAAATAAAAAAATTCCATTTGACATTTTTAATAAAAATAAATAAAAATCACAACAATTCGTTTTCAGTAGCTGAAGTCGATTTGTTACCATGACAACGGATATTAATAATTTTTGATTAGAACAATTGATAAAATTTGTTCCTTTGTAATAATCATTTTTTTTGTTTAGTTTTAAATACCTGGAACTTTTAAGACGCAGATAAATGAAAAAATATTACGAAAAATGTAATGTGCCAATTATATCATACCCGCTGAACATAAACACTGATGATGAATAGTAGATTATTGACGTCTCGAAGTATATAAGAGACGTGTACGGATGCGAGGACTTGTCCGAGTACGCTCTTTCATTGAAGCAAGCAAACACCGGGTAATAATATGTATTTCGTGCAATTGTACATTACGTTGTTGCTGCTTTGGAGTTGCTGCTTACATGGGAGCTGAGGGAAAAGATTTAAATTTGACACAATTGTGTAAATGTTTATAAAAATCTACCTTCTAAAAAATTGAAAATTTCAAGAAAAATAAAAGTTTCAAGAAAATTGAAAATTTCAAGTAAATTGAAAATTTCAAGAAAATTGAAATTTTTAAGAAAATTGAAAATTTGCAAGAAATTGAAATTTTCATGAAAGATGAAATTTTCGAGAAAATTGAATATTTCAAACAAAATGCAATTTTCAAGAAAATTAAAATTTTCACAAAAATTGGGATTTTCAAGAAAATTGAAATATTCAAGAAAATTCTAGGATGTAAGATTGTTTTTCAAGATTTTATTGCGCTACAGCGTTAAACGTAGCGACATAAAACAACAAAAAAGGACCGAAAAAGCTTCAAAAATATCTTACAAGTGTCAAAATGGTAAAAAAGTAGATTGTAGATGTAATGTCTCATCAATTACATGAAAGGATATGGGAAGCATCTGGGTGAACATTTGATTTTAAATAGCGCTAAAAATTGCCTTTTTCAGTGTTTATGTTGAAAAAAGTTCAAAACTAAATCTGAAAGTGCTGGTAACCCATTTTGGGTTTATTTTAAAACAATGTGTATGCCTTGCCTGTTTGAGCTAAGTAGAAGTCTCAATTTCGGGCAAAAAGTACTACAAATTGACGTTTTGGTGTTTTTCTCACGACGCTTTATAAAAACATCGTTTTACATGTTGGAAGTTGAATTCCAGCGATTCCAGATAGCAGTTCAACTTTCATCTCGATCCGACAATAGTAATTTGGATGACAAGGGATGAAAGTAAGAAAATTCAAATCCGTGTGAAGTTTGCAGCCTGAACTGAAGGTGAGGTCGGCAATCACACGGTTTGAATTTTCTTACTTTTGTCCCGAGTTATCCATACTATTTTTTATCACAGAGACAGCGGAAGGTTTGTACTTTAGCCACGAAAAAACACTGATGCATTCTGAATATAGTACAAAAATGTAATGTTCCCATTTACGAACAACATCACTGAATGACACTGTTGTCACTTGGCAAGGACTTAAATTATTTGAATTAAGTCAACACAACACAACATTATTCCCATCATTGTTTCCATTATAATATAAAAAAATATTTGCTTAACAGCCAATAAAATATATGAATCCGTCAATGAAAACACAGCAAACAATAACTTTACAAAATAACAACAAACTTACTTTGACGCCATATTTCATGGTTAACATTGATTCCCTTTACGACGTCGTGTTAAGTAAATCAGAAAAAATTTGTTAGGAAGTGATTATAAATGCTCTAATATTATTAAACCAGAAACAACCGCTGGTTAATATGTAGCGCTCAAAATCAAAACCACTTCTGTGATGGCAACCTTCTTTCTGTCAAGTGAACAAATTTTAGTAGTTCATTGACGCAAAGAGGGACGAAAGTTGTTCATTTGTAATATTTTCGTTCTCTTGGCTCCCTTCTTTTACTTTCGCCCAGTGGGATGCATTTTTCTACTTTCGTCCCTGATTTGAGGGGCGAAAGAACAAACTTTCGCTGCCTCTATGATAAAAATTTTTGACCCGTGCAAATGTGATGAATTGGAGAAAAGGACATTGAGAAAATTGAAAGATATTTGAGCAAAGCAGCGGCATCAATGACAATGAATGAAGTATGAACATAGAGAAAATTATGAGACCAAGCGCTAAAAAATGAACGGAACAGTATTTGACTTGCTATGATTTAATTGAAGTGGGCTATTACTAGAAAGGGTTAGCGATTCCATTGATTTAATAAAAAAGCCTCAACTTTCTTAAGGATTTTAAAGAATTAAGAAAAGTAGTAAATTTTTCGTGAGGGTATGAGATTTTTTTTGGTATAACTTCGAAGAAAGGATTGCAGGTTTTTCATAAAGATTTAACACAATAAATTTTGTCTCCTTGAAAACAACATGATCTTCACTCTCATTCTCATATATTTTCATTTTTTTTGAGGGCTCCCCTACAAAATCCGGAGGCACAAAATCCGGCCAAAAAATTCAGAGGCTAAAAAATCCGGAGGCGTCAAAATCCGGAGACGTCAAAATCCGGAGTCTTCAAAATCAGGAGGCGTCAAAATACGGTGGCGTCAAAATCCAGAGGCATCAAAATCCTGATGATGTTGTTGCGTCTGGATTTTGTAGCCTACGGATTTTGTAGCCTACGAATTTTTATTAATACTTAGTATACAATAATGTATTTTGAATTTTTTACAAATTTAAAATTTAACTGAAAATATATCACAGCGAATGAATGATTGTAATTCATTGGCGACGCGACGGTCTTAATTATATTTAGTATTTAGGGGCTCTGCCCCCCACTCCACTTTTCAAAAAGCGCCGCTGCGTTGTCGTCATTAATTTTTTTAACGTTAACCGTTTGCGCTACTGTCGCTTCGCTACTAAGCTGTTTCCGCCGATGTATGTAAAATTCCCATCCGTCCTCGAAGCCGAGAAATTTTGACCGTCACATGACAGCTATTTAAGAGACACATGACAGCTTCGTCTCTCTCAACCGCAGCAACACCAAATTGGAATTCATCCAAGACCCACAAAAATAACTCACGAAAGACAAAATCGTATACCTTTTGGAACTAATCGATCGGCACCTAAGGGATGGTATACTCAAAAAATTCAAAATTCACTGTCAGCAATACGCTTACCAGCCAGGAAAATCAACTGACGCTGCGTTGCACCATCTTGTACATAAAATTGAAAAAGCCTTCAGTCAAGAAGAATATGCCTTGGGTTGTTTTATTGACATTGACGGAGCATTTAACAACATGATATTTAATGCCATATGGAAAGCCTGCCTGGCCCATGGAATCAACTATACAATCACCACGTGGATCATGAAAATGCTTAAAGACCGGATTGTAACCACGTACCTCAACTCCTCAAGAGTTTCAGTATTCGTAACCAAAGGTTGTCCCCAAGGAGGCATTCTACCCCCTTTACTCTACAGTCTGGTCAAAGATAGTTTACTGAAGATACTTAACGACTCGGGCTTCTAATCTCAAAGTTTCGCAGACGACCTCACAATACTACTAGTAGGATTCTGCTTGTCAACTCTCTCACACTTGATGCAATCAGCCCTGAAGCTTATCGAATCCTGGTGCGAAAGTAATGAACAAACAGCGAACCCAGATAAAACGAAATTGATCTTGTTTACACGAAAGAAAAATATTGTTGGTTTTCGAAAACCAACATTCTTCGGCAAAGAAGTAGACTTATCAGAATTCGTTAAATATTTAGGAGTCCTACTAGACTCTAAGCTATACTGGATAGTACATTCTAACTTTGTAATCCAAAGAGCCGTTGCATCTCTGTGGCAGTGTCGACGGTTATTTGGCAAAGATTGGGGGTTAAGTCCCAAAGTACTTCACTGGATTTATACCTCCATAGTAAGGCCCAGACTATGCTATGCTGCTATAGTTTGGTGGTCGAGGTGTGGGCTCAAGACAGTTCAAGACCAGTTAATGAAGCTACAAAGACTAGCACTAATCGGAATAACTTCCGCTATGAGAACCACTCCATCAGTAGCGCTTGAACCGTTACTGAATATCGAACCCTTGCATATCCACATTGAATCTCTTGCCCGATCCACGCTTTTGAGGCTTAAACAGTCTAATCTTCTGGTGAGTGACACAAATTTTGGGCATTCTAGGTTGTGGGCGATTATGTCGAAACAATCGCCTGAAATCAGTATGCCTAGTAACAAGATTATACCAGTTTACAGGTTTGAAAAATCGTTCACTGTCAACATTCCTGAGCGAGAATATTGGTCTAAACCAATCGTATCTACAAATGAAAACATGTCATGGTTCACCGATGGCTCGCGGTACAATAATCTTACCGGTTCAGGAATTTTTTGCCCAACGTACGGAAAAGAACTGTCTGTACCCTATCACAGAAATTAATGGAAGCATTTTAGAATGCTGCAGAGCAATTCGTGAACACCATACTGGAAGCTCTCTGCCCATCAATATTTACACAGATAGCCAAGGAGCAATAAGAACACTAAGTGGCTACAAGTTTTCGTCTTCAATAATTCTTGAATGTCGAGATTCTCTGCAAAAACTGTCAGAAGCAAACCGAGTAACGCTGACTTGGGTCCCGGGTCACTCTAATATTGAGGGAAATTGTAAAGGCAGACAAGCTAGCACGACTAGCTTCCGAAAATCGGTTCTTTGGCCCAGAATCAGCTACGGCCGTCTCCTACTCAACACTTCAACGAATTATTTTGGACTGGAAAGCTCAAAGATTCAAACAACACTGGAATTCTCTAAGTATGGCAAGGCAAGCAAGAAATTCTATAAAAATAAACAACAAAAACGCAGAGTATTGCCTATCACTCAACAGAACCAATCTGAAAAAATTAACAGGTATCCTAACAGGACATAGTCCTCTCAGAAAACATCTCCACACAATAGGTGTGTCGAACGACCCTAATTGCGACATGTGTGGTGATATAGAGACCACGGAACACTTCCTCTGTCAATGTCCGGCTTATATAGGACCTAGAGCGTTACATCTGGGCTCGTACACTATAAACTATAATTCTGTCTGAAGCATCGCTCCAGCAAATATCCTCAAACTCATCAACAAGTCTAAAAGAATTTAATTAACCGTGGGGATGCACAACAGTCCCATCTGAGGCTTAGGTGTAGGAGTTGATCCACCCACTTAATCTAATCTAATCTAATCAAATACCTTTTGGATTGGATTGATTGTATATATTACCCTAGAAAAAATGGCTATGACGATGTTACCGGTAAAATACCATGTAGTATGAGCCAACAAAATCGTGTGGTTTTCCGAAATGTTCTTGACCTTAAGCAGACACTGTGTAGCTCAATTCATTGATTCGTCTACTCTATGAAACGAGTTTCGAATATTAACATGCCAATCAGCAGACTCTTATAATTGTGGCCAAGTACCAAGAACATATAAATAAAATGTAAGTAAAACAAAAGTGCTAATGGCAATTCACGGGAAAATGTCTAATAAAATCCTGCTACAACAGAATTCGAATATAGCCATATTACTGCCTACGGGAATACGTACATACATAGTATTGAATATACATGTATAACATACATGTCATGATCAACTTCCGCATGGTAGAGCCAACAAATAAGTCACATTGGATGCTTGGATACCATTCATTTATTCGGAATTAACCTTGTGAACTCGCCGACTCACTCGTGTGTTTTTAAGCAACTCGCTTCGGCTCGGATAGGCAAACTTTATACTTACAAATTTATTAAATTCCTCTAAATTTTTTAAAAATACTTTGAAAGTAATTTTATTTTTAATGGACTTTTGAGACGAGATTACTACATGACGATGTTAGAAACTATCTTGTCAAAATAATCAAACTTCCTTCGATTCAAACCAACCAATTTGGATGCGCATGCGTAATGTACTAATACTATTTTGTCTAGTACTAGAATTTTAAATTCCGTTTGCAAAAATGATCCAGCCCTGAACGAACCATTCATAAATATCTTTTTTCCTGTTGGAGGCATAGTTTCACTATCTCAAAAAAGCCAAAAAAGTGAAGGTGTGACATGTCAGCTTACAAAGTTCTGATATCTGTGTGTGTGAAAAAAAAGCGTGACGTCATAATGAACAGCCCTTTACGATAGGTTCTGATGTCAACAGGTAAAACCTGAACTCGGAAAATTGTCTTTGTCTGTACGGACAACAATTAGCACACCAATTGAAATATTAAATATAAATGTCCTGCTGTTTATTGCTAATAATTAGTCTCTTTTTGCCTCATACCTTCAGTATTAGAAATTATATTTGTTAGTTTCAATAAAATACAAATCAATAAGCACAGGTAGGCGGCTAGGCGACACACATGATCAATGATCCGACTTCGAATAGAATATTGTCTGCACGATTACACTATGCAATAATACCCGGGTGGTCCCCAAATTAATTCATTTCAAACAAAATGTGTGTGCCCTTTTGTCCTATTCATCAAAAACTAAATTCTTTGTGTTAATATTTTTTGTAAAACTGATAACAATATTTTGTAAAGTTTCCACAATAATTCATAAAAATTTTCATTCAAACATCTACCCTTGTACTTAAATCGTAATACACCTTTATTATGTGACATGGTTAATTAAAATGCGAAGTCACGCCATCGTCGTTCGGGTTCGCTATCCGATTTCCCTGAGAGTGTGTAAAAGATTCAAGATTTGGTATTAATATATCATGACACAAGAATAGTGGAGTTGATGTGTTATTACAATGGGAAAGAACAAAATATTTAGATGAAAAAGAAACTTTATCATGTCAAATTATTTGTTCAAAAATATTTATTGCGGTTGTGGTTGTCCGAGGGAAGTAAAAATCATTTGCCTTGAATTGTCTCATATGCGGTCTAAGCACATTGTTGAGTAACGAAAGTGACAGATGGGTTGCATGCATAATTCCTCGAAAATGATTATAGCATTTGAAGAGGTACAAAATTAGTGTAGACGTTACGTTTAGCATAGCCTCTTTCTTAATGCATAAAGGGTGAAACAAGCAAAAATAGTAATATATTACATTGGATGAATTGCAAGAAATTTACGGACACGAAGTCAAGATCTATGACTACATGAGCTAAAATAACGGGCAGTCGGGCGACACCTCTTCATGACAAAAGTGCATCTAAGCCTCTAATGGGCCTGTTGTGTATACACACACTTGGTTTGGTTACTTTAAATTCTCTTTTAGTACGATTTAAGTAATCTAATATGTTGCTTGGCGGGAGACTCCAAATGATATTGTGCGGGACGCGTTTGGAAAAAGTGCGGTATCCTGGTATCCTAGATACCGGGAAATATGGAAGCCGAAAAAGTGGATACCGGGAAATTAAAAGAAAAAAGAGGAAATCGAGAAATGACTAAAAATCGGGAAATGACTAATAAACGGGAAATGAACAAATATCGGGAAATGATTGAAAAACGTGAAATGACTAAAAATCGGGAAATGACTGAAAAATCAGGAATGAACAAAAATCGGGAAATGAACAAAAATCGGGAAATGAACAAAAAGCGGGAAATGACTGAGAAAAAAGAAATGATTAAAAATGGAAAATGAACAAAAATCAGGAAATGACTGAAAAACGGAAAAGGACTGAAAAACGGAAAATGACTAAAAATCGGGAAATAAATTGAAAACGGTAAATGAACAAAAATCGGGAAATGAACAAATATTAGAAAATGAACAAAAATCGGAAAATGAACAAAAATCGTGAAATGACTGAAAAACGGGAAATGACTAAAAATCGGGAAACGACTGGAAAACGGGAAATGAACAAAAATCAGGAAATAAATAAAACTCGGGAAATGACTGAAAAACGGAAAATGACTGAATAATGGAAAATAACTGAAAAACGGGAAATGAGTGAAAAAAGGGAATTAACTGAAGAAAGGGGAAATAGCTTAAAATTAAAATAGTTAAAAAGAAAAACAGAAATTGACTGAAAGTTGTCAAAAAAAAAATTATTTATTACTTCTACAAAGCCGAATGAGCTTTGTTGACTAATAACATCTATTTTCCCCGGGGTCACGACCAAATAAAAGAGAAGGGGCATTTTTCCAGATGCCCGAACGACCTTTAGGCTCCCAGAAATTAAGAGGAAAAAAACAATTTTACTGGATCCATTTTCAAAATTTTCGCCTGCGACACTAAAAACATTCGGTTACTTTATTAACTATCTTTCATGCAAGAGCATTTCGTCTTCGGTGCTCATAACCTACTTCATCAAACATCACAAAGGGGTCGACCCCAACGTAAGCCCAGCTGAATTTCATGACAAATAAATGTTTCAATTTAACTTTATTCCTCTACGTTTGAGATTATTCTGTAAACAAAGGCAACTTGGCTCGCGATCTGTTGCGAAGGACAATTGAAAAATATTACACTTATGAAAAAAGTATCAAAAAAATAGGCTCGCTCCGCTCGCGTTTACATAATAATTATTAATTATATTCGACCTCAATAATTTTTTTGTCCCCAGACCGGATCTCTGTACGGCTCAGCCCGCCCTGAATATTTTCGTGCATTATCTATTGATATTCACAAATAAATATGAACTTTTCTGAGAAATTGTTCTATTGTTGAAATAAGCGTGAGCAAAATCGAAAGAAATACTTAAAAAAATTTCTTTCACTACGCCCGCGTAACTCTAGTCATATGCGGAGAGCTGAGCATTTATCTATCGGTTGTCCTTTGCGCTGAATTTGGTTACCAAAATCGGGAAATTTCACTTTCAAAATCGGGTTTTTTAGCCTAATTTTAGCGGATACCGGGAAAAATCGGGAAATAGGATTTGGATACCGGGGAAAAACATTTTTTCCATACGCGGTGCGGGAGTGAGATTTCACTCTTGCTGAGATATAGGCGGGGCTTTTGCACAATAAATCCTCAGCCAGTTTCTATGTCACTCAACTTTGGACAATCGTAACGTTGAGAGGAGAGTGGCCGGTTCTTATGCATGTCATTCTTTTGATGTTCCTTCTACTAAGTTAGAGAACGTATCTTGAGTTTTTTAGTAGGTTGGGCTCAAGGCTCAAGGCCGATAAATTGTTTTTCGACGCCACATTTTACGTAAGGCCGAAGGAATTTTTTCGTTGTGTAGAAACGCTTTCGGCAGAAGATGGAGCCCACACCTTCGAAGGCCATCTGGTTGATATACATAGCGGTGGTTTGACTAATTCTCAGTCATGCATGTGTTCTCAAAATGGTGTACGAATGTAAGCTAAGGCTAAACAGACTAGGTGAAAAACACAGAGTTGCATTAGGATAGGTTCCAAATCACGAGAGTGTCCCAAAGAATAACTGATCCAGGTGCCTTGTTGATCATGTGAGTGAAAAACGCCTCTAAAATTCTAATTTAGAGCAATACTAGCATATACTGCTGACTTTTATGTAAAGCAGACAATCTCGAATTACATTGATTTATAATTGAATTATATAGTTTAACGTATATGGCGCGATTACCCAATCTATTTCAATATTTGAAAAAATCTTGAGCTCAGAGTTCGCCCACATTTTGAATTCATTTCAAAGAAACATTATTAATGATCCCTAAGGACATTCCTATTTAAATAAAATGTTACAAAGCAATGTCTTCGGAACGTGTCAGCATTTCATCAATTGCTTGACAAATTGCATCCTTTATTTTAAAACGTCTTATCTGAACGATTTATGGCCTAGACAGACAGACTTCTATTTATTTTCCGTATAACTTATCTAAAAGTAACTCATAATATATTTGACTGTCAATAGCCAAACAGCATATTCATGTTCTCGAAATAATATTCCCATTGAACGACATCAAACATTGATGAATTTATCGAAGCGTTGGCATTGTTTCACATAATGCTCTGTGGGGATTATGGTAAGCGATTTTTTTATCGTCGACGTTAATGAGTAAGTGATCTACAAAATGTCCAATAAGACAATTTTATAATTTTATAATCAGTCATCTGATGACCTTTTTTAAGACAACGGAGGCTATTTCAAAACATTTTTAAATAATTATAGATTATTAAACCCAACTTCGTGCGCAGTTCTTCTCCTTAGCAGAGAGAGAAATAGATTATGAGATTGTTTACTTTATTTTATTTTTTTAACCGTCAGAAAAGTTACAATTTCGGAACATAAGCTAGGCAATTCCCCTTTAGCCTTACCCAATGTTCAATTGCATTGGAAATTACCAACCTTTCAATATTGCGACCTGTCAGAAGAAACCATATGAAAAACAGACCTGTCAAATGCAGCAAAGAAGTACTAAGATATTGAATATCTAAATTAGTGATAAAAGCGTTCGATAATTTAACTAAATGTGAAATTGCTATCAGTCTCTCGTATATCAGATAGATCAGTCGGGTATTATAGGTAATTGAAAAGCTAATTTATCTGCTAGCTACGTAAGCTGCTCTCAGTACCCCTATTATCTTAAGGCTAAGACTGATAGTAGAACTTGCGATTCCCCAAGTAGCGATTCTCGCTAACAAAGTTAGCATTGGGTGGAACTAAGGGTTGTTTAAAAATCTGAAGCAAGTCATGGAGCGGATTGTCTCGAATTTGAACTGAGTAGAATCATTACGCCCGCCGTCTATCTATCTATTCACTTAAAAATCGATCGCTTCACTTTCGTTCTAACAGTTCCTACCCATAAGCAAAACTATGATTCGTTAAAACGATGTTTTGTTTGGTATAAAATATACGGAGTGACTATTGGCATTGACTATTGGTGTGCCATATTAGCCGGCCCTCACCGGAGTATGCTATTATCACGCGCATGCTATTAGACGGTGTTGCTTCAAAATGAAGTTCCAATATACAAAAATATATGCAGTTGCCTGCAAGATCCCTTCGAAGTACCGAAGACATCTAAAAATTTAGTGCCCATCTGAAGAAAATTTCAAACCGTATTGATATTTTCCGAAGCTAGGAGGCAATTTTTGGTTTTCCTCAATTTTTCAGTCTTGAAAACACAAAGAACTTAAAGGGTATACTCAGGGCTGTGGAGACCTGGGTTGAACAGAACAACTTTTCGTTAAAAATCAGTGGTGTCTTGTGTCCCCTTATAAAGCTGCCTCTGCATCTATTCATTAAAGAAAGAAAGTAACAGACTTGACCGTTTTGTGGTAATACCCTTCAAAGATCGGGATCTTTTATTTCCCTGTTCTTTATGGAAAACTAGTGGATTACTTGCTCAGCCTATTTTATAAATATGTTAGTGCGTATTTTTCCTACTCGTTAACTCCATCCCATTTGCTTATGTTTCTTGCCATAGCGAGCGAAGTGAGCGAATTTTTTTAAATGAAAGTTTCGCTGTATTTCGCTGAAAAACTTTTGTTTTAGCTACTTCATAAATCTATAAGATAGATTCCATCTTCGCTCATTTCAAGTTTTGCGCCCCAGATCGCTCCGCCCTAGGCAAATGTCCGGATTGTTTGTGGGAAGCGGCGGCACTGTTTGGCCTCCTTAGGAAAGACCTCAGATCTATGGTTCTATAGGCAAAGATGATCCTTTCGATGTCATCCACAACAAAAAATTTCTCCGGCCGACCTACACCTACAGCCTCAACCTGAGTTCCTGGACCCATGGTCTCATGAGTAAAAATATTTCTCTTAATTGCCTCCACCACATGGATCAAACTTACTTCAAAATACAAAAATTCCTACAAAATAAATCAGTTTGAAAAGGTCATAGACCGTCATTGAACCACACTACCACACACACTACCACCTCATTATAACACTATATTCGACGAAAACGTTTTTGAATTATAGTGGGGACATTCAATTTGACGAAAACTTTTTCGAATTACATAATGGCAAAATTCCGCAATTTCATTAATTATTAGTAAAAACGAGATTGGCCACTCCAGTGAGGACTGGCCTATGGCACGCGAAAAAGGGGCTATAGGCATAATAGAATATTATTTTCGCGCCGCGCAAATACCTACTACAATTTATTAAAAATCTGTAAAGTGCTCTACTAGTAATACAAAACGCTATCATAAAACTAATTTTCGTCAAGAACATGCCATGCCTATCACATCACTACAACGACCTATCGCTAAATATCAAATATCAAATATCAAAGTTATTCGTCGAAGGAAAGTGTACGTTGGGATAATTGCTTTAATTAATTTCACGATTTATATCACGAATGCATGTGACCAATTCAATTTTAATTGAATATTAAGTGAAAGCGTTAAGTCGGAGCTATCCAATCTCAAATTAAACTGTATCTCATTTCAAAACTTTGAAATGAAATTCGAATTCACCCTTTGTCATTACAATTCCATATATATTGTCCATGTATGTAATGACTATCACCTCACCAAATGCAATTTATAATCACCGTACTAAACTACAACCTAAACCAAATATCAATTTTCTACACCAGTCATCATGATATGGAGACACATATTAAATGAAAACAACTTTATATTTAGACATACACACCCTTCAGTAAATAGCATTCTCTGCCGTAACAAAGTAATACAAACGAATCGAAAAAAGGGATATTATACCATTAATGCACCCAACACTCCGAAAATGTATTTATTAGTCACGCTAAATTTAATCAAAAATTTTCGATCGAAAATAGAAATTAATCGCGCACCTTAAAAAAGAATGTTTCACCCGCTTACCAATATTAAATCGTATATAATCCAACACAACGGTTATGGTGAAGAAATATCAAAGTGTCGAACATAACTTTGCACTTCATTCTCCATCCATATTTGATTATACAAATAAATTATAATATAAAAAATAATAGCTTGGCTACTATAAGTGATTGCTTCAACTTCAATACGCCGCGCGCTTGTACTGACCGGCCATGTTTCCATGTAGCTTTGGCTGTACGTTATATACGTGTGTACAAACAAAGCACCTAAGATGTATGGCATTCGCATATCTAATAAAATTTCATAAATGAAATATCGAAAATCCATTTATTCTTCGTTGGGTTTTTGTATAATATAATAGCCCAACGCACTTTACATTGCAAAGATTATTATTTGGATCGTAAATTTGAACTTATCAACTGTGCATTTTCCTTGTAAAGAAACTGAAAGGCGCCTCTAAAACATTTTCTTATGAAATAGCTTTGCCTTGTAGAACTTCTTTCTCATATGAGCTGCAGCGACATTTTTTACATCATTTTATTGCTACTCCCTAATGAAATCATTTTGTTCTGTTTCTTACGGTTTGACCATCTCACCAACTCCAAATAATATTTAAAGAATTGAAAGAATTGTCATCGCTAAGGTTTTGGTTGTCATTATTAGTTATAAACAACGCTGTGCTTCGTTCTAGGCATTCTACAGGTGAGTAGCTACTAATGAACATAAATAAGATGCACACATAGTCTCTGTCATAACATCGCATCGTTACTCATCATATCCATATATACACTTCTTTTTGACTTTTTTTGACCGATAGTTCTTTAAAATTTAAAAGATCCATAGAAATTACCGAAGGTATTGTCACCTTGAGACCATTGATTTTGATGGCCAAAATGTACTCCCCTGCACCTTATCACAAAGAGGAGCAACGTAGTTTCTCTAAAATGTAATTCTTACTGCATGACGCGTCATCCCTCCCAATTCTAGAAGTGGCTAAATGTAGGGATTATCTTACTCTTCCCTGAAAATGTTTGTTCTCTAAAATTAATTTTTCAACAACTTTGCCTTTGAAAGTAGCTTTCTAACTGCTATAGTTTTAGAGATATGGGTCATTCCGCCCAACTCTAGAAGTACCTAGAATCTGGCCTTGAACAAATTTTTTCCCCAATTTTCCCAGGCTAAAAGTTTAACCAAAAGTCGTTCCCATATTAACGTTCGCCGTTTTGTTGGTCCGATACAACATCATTTTACTCATAAAAAATAATTTACAAAAGAAATAAGTTACGACTCGAACTCGATACTTCAACAAAATATATAATTTTAATTTCCTATAGGAACCTTCCATGAATGACGTCTACTTTCAGAGGGGAGGGAGTCTGAAGAAACGTATGTTCTTTCTCCTCTTTTTCGTCGGTATTTATATTTTAGTTGTTTACTACTCTTCGCATGGGTGGAACGTGTCTTCCCAGGCCTGTTAATTTGTGACAGACAATATAATAGTGACTTTTTATCACTCATTTGGGTGATAAAAAGTTCATTCAAAAGTTCACGTTTCACAATTTGTTGCATAAAGTCTTGTATGAAACACGTTGCGAAATTGGTTGTTTTTGTCACATGATGTGGTTATCCAACTCGCTTCGATCGTGTGATAACTTCACATCTAGTAACAAAAACAACTCCATTTCGTAACTAGTTGCATCGATAACTATTGCATCTTTATAGTTATTAATATCATTGGTTTATTTTCTACCCTCAAACCTAAGCAAGTGAGCTAAAACCATGAGCCTTTTCGGTACTTCACAAGATAATAAAGACTATGAATCTTGCAAAATGTTACTGTCGCATTGCTTAGATATGTATATCACGACATAATATTTGTAATGAAATGGTAACAACGATGCAATTATATAAATCAAATAAATAAATAAAAACAGTTCTTAATCTACCGTCATACGAAATAGTTGTTTCATTATTGGGGGAAGTTCTCTATAGAAGTCCACATAACCATCTTGGAAGTTTGATGTTCCTTCTGATTCCTTATGGAAAGTCTTACAAATGTCTTAGAGGAAGATGTGAAGTTATCTTGTAGATTACATACGATCTTACTCAGACATGGTATTTAGGTAGAAATGAATGAAAAGATAAAGTTACCAACTGAAAAGTGGCCCGTCAAGATGCTGCTCACAAACGACGTTCCGCTTTTTTTTGGGAATGCGTGCCCTATAGTGCCCCGCATTTTGGCCTCTCCCCACGAGTGTGACGTCATTTTTGATCAGCCCTAACATACTACTGAAATAGTATCAGACGAATGTTACTGCGATTTTATGGTATAATGAGCTTGAAATGGTAATTAATCGTTGAATCAGATTGTTTTTTGTGTTGCTGTGAATTTAATTTGAACGGCATTATTTGTGACCCATTCTGATGCATCAATTCGATTTTTTCTGAAAGTATTTCGTTCATCTTGTAGTGACACGATCAAATTTATTTAAATTAACAAACTGCTCCCTGCATTTATCGCCCGAAAATCGAAATGAACGATATGTCAACACCAAACACTCTGAAACCTTTTTCAATGTTCTTTGATCAACTATTTTAAAAAGGCTTTTAAAATCATATAAAAATAGATGTAATGCTTTTTAATGTTTACGTTTTCACAAAATCAAAAAGAAATCTCTAGAAAAAAAATTAAGTACTCCTCATGACATCATAAAGAGTTGATAATAATTGGTGATATTATGGATCATGCAGACTGATTTATATTGAATATGGTGAGTGTGGAGCGGATCACGATTTTTTTCTGAGTTTTTCTTTTATGTATATAAGTGGATGTCATTTAACATTGATTAATGAGTGTCGATGGATAATTTGTTTATTTTGTTGAAACGTTTGGAAATGAACTATTAATTGAAGCAATTGCATGATTGATTTGATTGATTGTAGCATGGAAATTAGAGAAATAGTCAATGTCTTTAAACACAGCAGACGAAAACAGGTCAAGCTTAGACAGATAAGTCATTTTTGTTATTTCTCATTTATTATTTACTTTCCTAATAATTTTCACTTACCGAATTTTGGATAACTGTATGTCGCTGATGTGGTGACCACACATTGACCACATCAGCCTTTGACCTTTATTAATATAGGCAGTTTTTAACGAAAATAGACTGTAGAACATTCTGAAATTCTGACATTATCTTTTATTTATAATTTCGACGTTACGAGGATAATAGATGTCGCATCTTTCGTTGAAAATTGCCTTATTGTCGTATAATCACGTTTAGAGCCCGTCGCTTAAAAGTGAACTGCTTGATTAGCGATCTTTTCTCAGATGAGAATACTGTGATAGCAGCAATTATTTACAATTACAGCTCATTTACTGTGTGATGATAATATTTAAACAAAGAATATATTAGCGAGTTAAAGAAAAAAGTCAGAAACAACAAAGTCAAAATATTTCAGTACTAGTGTCGAATTTATATCTAAAACACACAGCAGAAACTCGACTTAGAGGTCGTTCATAAATTACGTAACGCATAAATGAGTGTTTTTCGAATCCACTCCATCTGTCAGGCAAAAAGGGTCAAGTTATAGTCAACTGTTAGAAGCGTCACGCTTACCTCGTACCCCTTCCCCCTCTTGCGTTACGTAATTTATGAACGACCCATTAAGCACATTCAAATCGTTTGTTCCCACTTTAAAATCCTCAGAAAAGCCATCCAGCCATTCGCTTTGATTAATTTGATGTCCTACCTCAAAAACGAAATTTTTAGAAACCTTTTCACATCCCGACCACAACATGTGTTAATTCATAAGAGACTATATAGAAAACGTAATAAACAAGAAAAGAGAAACTAGGAAATGACAAACACAATTCAAGTAGCAGCAACAATATTGTGACAAGTTATGGATCACACTCCAGAGATTCTTTTTTTTCATTTTTTATTTATTTGTTTGTTTTCGAATAGAAAAAAAATATGAAAATTATGACATCGTTAATATTGAAGTGACATGGTGACGGGTTTGATGTGTATGTTACCGTTGCGTTGCCTCTAAAAAGATTATTAATCATTTCAAAATTAGTGTTAAAAATGGTATCACATAGGCAACGGTATCTTGTCGATGATAATTAAAAAAAATTGACAATAATTAATGATGCTATTTGAGTGATAATGTCCTTCGGGAATACGAGCTTGTGAAATTGTAAATATTTTTTATGAATGTAGCACCTTATTGTTGCACTTTGAGGACCATAAATTCCGAAGAAACATTTCTACTGCGAAAAATCTTTTTTTTTACACTACTATGTTTGATTGGTATTAGTTCAAGTGGGTGAAGCAATGCTTGTGCATCTAAGTTTCTAATGGGCCTGTTGTGCATACCCACTAGGTCTGCACGGTTACCTGTCTGATTCGGTATTGATTGGGCCTCGGCTTATTGGTCATTATGGAAGAAACTTTTTTCAGTTTCGTCCGTTGGACTGAAAACGACTTTCTGCTAGGGCCCTTAGTATTTTTTCTAAATAAATCGGAACAATTCTTGAATCTTTTTCTAGTTAAAAGGCATTCAATACAAATTTGGGGTCGGGCCTATAATTAGAGCCATAGGCCATTATTTGTAAACATTTTTAGTAAAACTCCTTGGAACGGGTTAGCTCAGTGGTAACGTATTGGCTTTCCATCAAGAATATCCGGGTTCAATCCTGGTGGGGGGACAAATTCTGTATAGGATTTTTCTTCAATGTGTAGCATGAAAGTAACGTTCCTAGGCACACCCAGGCTTAATAATTTGGGCAGTTGTGAATTTTGTGCCGGCCGCAACGAATCGTATACAGAAGAATGACAAATATGACGTCACCCATATTCGATGAATTCTGTGTACAAATATCTGAGTCTGACTTTCGACGGAGATATAATTAGTACCAGAAGAAATCGTAATGGTAAAATGCTAGCTACCGTTAGGCGTGGTTCGGAATTCACGTTAAGCATGTGGCCCAAAAAAATGCCTGCCGGTAAAATACACGGATGTGGCAAACCGGCATCTAAGCCCTACTAGTTTCCGACCTAGTACCTCATAAAGACTGTATCGAAATGTTTTCGAACAAGTTTGCAAGCTTATGATACTCATAATATATAATAATAATTCTGAATTCTGTAAGCTAGAGAACTATATTAATCTATGTTTCTCAATCTTTTAGTCCCAGAATGGATCAGCATAGGCGATTTATTAGTTTATTTGTCTTTATCGGTAAAAAAAATATTGGCCGCTTATTAATATCCAAGTAGAAATACGTATGTAATTGAGGTATTTCTATTTGGACAATACAAATTCGGCTTACTCTTCTCTACGATCTAGCAGTCTAGTACTTCTGGTATGTTGTATCGTTTTACCTATGAGACAAATAAGACACCACCGGAACAGTTTGTGGAAGGCTAGTATTTAACCACTGAGCAATACCTTACTGAACGAATTTGCTTGAATTTAGCTTGTTACCACCACAAATTTTATCGTTATCATGGGCGCGCGGTAGCAATGCGCCCGTGACGCAAGTCCCCACGAGCAAAAAATTCAGAAATTTTTTTTTCGTAGACTTCGGAACCATATATACAGCTAGATTTTGACTTTTTTGCCTTGCGTCGTATCTTTCTGAGCCCTAGTTTTTCGGATTCTACGTAAAATTCTGATTAAAATCGACTTTTTACTCAAAAAAATCGGTCCAGTGGATCCGGAGATATGACCTTTAGAAAATCGTCATTTTCCATACAAAATGTGCACTTTCATAGAAACCAAAGTTAATGAAATATCCTACGTTAGTTAGTTAGTTAGTTAGTTAGTTAGTTACTTAGTTAGTTCCAGAGCCATTTGTATGAAAACCCACTTTTTTGGAGTTTTCTCGAAAACGGCTCGATATCTTTTCTTGAAATTTTGCAGGGACCTTCGGCTGGGCATTCTACGCCATATGAGATTTTAAAAAAGGGGGGGGGGGTACCGGCCTCGTTTGGGCGCCAGGGCTCTTAGAAGGCGCCATATAAAGCCCATATGTATGTGTTTGTGTGTGTGTGTACGGAAGCATATTTTGTATAAGACATGGTTGGGTGTTCGAGATACAGGTTTGGTGTCAAAGGGAAAGATGTTGGGTTGGATGTGTAGTGTATAGGGGTGACCGGCAAAATGGCGGAAAATGGGCCGGGGGCTCAAAAAAAAAACTTTTGATATGTTGTAGAGGAAGTTGAGGGGATCATTTTCGCCCATGAAAGTAGTACCCGCCGCGGCTCGGTTTGGCGGCGGCGGCGGCTCAAAAAAAAACTTTTGATATGTTGTAGAGGAAGTTGAGGTGATTATTTTCGCCCATGGAAGTAGTAGCCGCCGCGGCTCGGTTTGGCGACGGCGGCGGCTCAAAAAAAAACTTTTGATATGTTGGAGAGGAAGTTGAGGGGATCATTTTCGCCCATGAAAGTAGTAGCCGCCGCGGCTCGGTTTTTGGCGGCGGCGGCGGCTCAAAAAAAACTTTTGATATGTTGTAGAGGAAGTTGAGGTGAATTTTCGCCCATGGAAGTAGTAGCCGCCGCGGCTCGGTTTGGCGGCGGCGGCGGCTCAAAAAAAAACTTTTGATATGTTGTAGAGGAAGTTGAGGGGATCATTTTCGCCCATGAAAGTAGTAGCCGCCGCGGCTCGGTTTGGCGGCGGCAGCGGCTCAAAAAAAACTTTTGATATGTTGTAGAGGAAGTTGAGGTGATTATTTTCGCCCATGGAAGTAGTAGCCGAAACTTCCAAAAGTACTGATATCACAACAAAAACCCTTTTAAAAGGGAAATGTGACGCAAGTCCTTCTTCCTCCTTCCAAACAACTGATATCAATTTGGGGTGACGCTTAAAGCTTTGAAACGCAAAAATTCTTTTGGAATGTTTTCATTTTTGATTAAAAAAATGCGTCACAAATGCCGGACCCACC
Organism: Pseudolycoriella hygida; assembly: GCA_029228625.1. Taxonomy (NCBI): domain Eukaryota; kingdom Metazoa; phylum Arthropoda; class Insecta; order Diptera; family Sciaridae; genus Pseudolycoriella; species Pseudolycoriella hygida. Next base: position 151,752,039 of record CM055404.1, on the reverse strand, counting down.
AATGTAATAATTTTCTACGCTTTCAGCTGTCATACGCAAAAATTTGATTTCCTGTTCAAAAATACGCCATACATAATGACAAATTTTTGCGTTGTGAAAGCTGAAAGAACAGAAAAACTATAACATTGGGGGGTCCGGCATTTGTGACGCATTTTTTAATCAAAAATGAAAACATTCCAAAAGAATTTTTGCGTTTAAAAGCTTTAAGCGTCACTCCAAATTGATATCAGTTGTTTTGGAAGGAGGAAGAAGGACTTGCGGCACATTTCCCTTTTAAAAGGGTTTTTGTTGTGATTAAAGTTACTGTGCAAGAATATTATCCTTGCAACATATCCAATTTTCGCCCCATGTCATGCAAATAAAAATAATACAGAAAATTGCAAATAAAGCACATTTTTGTCATAAATCTTTACAAAAGCATTTTTCTCTTAAAAAAAATTATTGAATACAAGCGTCAACCTTCAACTCAGGCCATTAAAAAACAAACATCAGATCATTTCTGTACATCCAATTTATTTGATCTTTGACAAACCATTTCACTAAACAACCACCGAAAAAAAATCGCACGCAAAACTATAACATTCGTTGGAATATTAAACAGCGACGACTTCTATCACTATGTTTAGATCAAAGAATTTTTCTGTCCAACAGTCTAATTAACAAGATTATTCTAATTGGACCACCTATTTCGAATTGTGGGTATTTATATGAGATGGTTTCAACATAACCCATTCGCATATACATCACAGTATACACACTCTCGACCGAAATTCTGTTTATATGCACAGTTGAAGACATTGTTGTGCATGGTAATTCATCCATTAAATTTAAATAAATGATTTATAATTAAATTTCTATTTAGTATGTGTACTAACTATATCAACGATGTGTGAGATAAAAGATAGATTCGGTGTTGTTTTGAGCAGAAAACATAACATTTCCCATGCATTTTAACGATTTAGAGGTTATGAAACCGAGCACTTGTTTGTTATGATTTTTGTTGAAGATTAGATGAGTCTCCCTTTTGGTTACATTTTACTGTGCGATCAAACAAAAGTATCCATAATTACATATACATACAACATACCGCGTTGTATAGTGGTTCAGCATCAAACATGAACAATGATTTGTGAAAGAGAAACAATTGAAAATAATGTCCATCCATTAGTATTTGATCATCATTTGAATGTGGTTGACGGGTGGCTCAGTGGTGAACGCACTGGACTTCCACGGAGAAGGCCTGGGTTCTAGCCCCGGAACGGCGAATTTTTCCCTGGGAAATTATAGACCGTACAACGTCCCTAAGTTCACCCAAGCTTCATAAATTGGGTAGTTACTGTGGAGTAACGAAAAAAGTATCAGGATAAGAGAAAATCATTTGTGACGTCACAAGCATTTGATCAAGCAATCGTTGGTTTTACTCCCACTAGTCAACCATAGATGGCGGTGTACTGGAAACACATCACTTTCGAAAAATATGGCGGGCACTGAACACGGTGAGAATGCATCGGACATATCGAAATAACAACGAAAAACAACAGTAGTTCCTAAGAATGTATTGTAATATTATGATAGTATTATAATATTATGATAGTATTAGATATTAGATGTAAAGTCATACGATTAATAATAATTTGAATGTATCGTCATACGCTCTATTCATCAATTTGATTGTTGTTTCCCATCTGGGACTTGACGGGTGCTAGTATATACCAGTAACAACTGCACTAACAAAGGAGCATGTCGTCTCGCATTTGTGCTTTATACGGCTTTAGTTTGTGCTGTTCTATCAATCGATTTAACATTTTACTTTTGTAATATAAAAATCATAACCCCTCTTCCTCCTGTCATGCAAACAGTCATCATTCATCATCATCACACTTTATAGACCGTTTGTACCTTTCGGTGTGAGGTCTTTACTACTGATCATGGACCACCCTTCTCCATACTCCCCTATCCTGTGCCAAGGAGATGGTTTGTTCGCCTAGAGAAAGTCCCCTAACTTCTAAATCGGATTTAATTGAGTCTATAAACCTTCTCCTTGGCCTACCCCTGGGACGCACACCCGGGCCTTGAGCATCCAATATCCTCTTTGGTAGCCTGCTATTACCCATCCTCTGAACTTGCCCGTACCACCGCAGACGACTAATCCTTGCCGCCTCTTCCACTGATGTAACCCCTAAGTTTTCCCTGATGTCGTCGTTCCTAATATGATTGTCCCACTGTTCCCTCCGATTTACTTTTGCTATGCTCCTAAGAACCCTCATATCAGAAACATCCAGGTCATGCACAAGGTATCCGCAGTCCACCCAACTTTCACTACCGTATAAAATCGTTGGTCTGAAGATTGACCTGTGAATAGCTAGCTTTGTGCCACTCCTTAACTCCTTTTTGTTGAACACATACGACCTCAACTGACTGGCCACTGCATTTCCCATTCTTCTCCTTTCTTCAAATTCCCTAACTAACTTGCCATTCTCCGAAAAAATGGCTCCTAAATATTTAAACTCAGAGACCTGTTCCAACTGCTCCCCATTTAAACTGCAAACTACATCCTTCCGTGATTTGCCAATATGCATAACTTTAGTTTTACTGACACTTATTTTCATGCCGTATTCCTCACATGCAGCATTCAGGCAGTCTAAATTCTCCTGCAAATCCTTGGCATTATCTGCTAATAGAGTTAAGTCATCCGCCTAGGCCAGGATTTTCCTGATTACTTCCCCCACCTTCACATTCCCTTGCAAATTCGCTTGCCTGATAATCTTGTCCATAAAAATTATGAACAGAAGAGGGGAGAGACAACAACCCTGACGAACTCCCTCATTAGCTTCGAAAGCCTCACTAATTTCACCATCTATCCTTACCGCAGCCTTGCTCCCTGAGTAGATGCTTTTGATAGCGCCCAATAAACTTCCATTAACCCCGTATTCGCCAAGTACCTCGAACAGCTTTTGCCTCGGTACCCGATCGAATGCCTTTACTAGGTCGATGATGCACAAGTATAAATCACTATTTCTCTCAGAGAGCTTTTCTATAACCTGCCTGAGACAAAAGATCTGATCCTGACAACCTCTCAGAGGTCTGAAACCACTCTGAACCTCGTCAAGAACATCTTCCACTATAACCCTAACCCTGTCTACTAGCACACTTGTATACACCTTTCCGACCACGCTCAAGAGTGAAATCCCCCTGTAGTTGGTAAGGACTTTGCGGTTACCCTTCTTGAAGATCGGAGCAATAACACCGAAGCTCCAGTCAGCGGGTACTACTGAGGACTTCAATGCTAAATTGAAAATCCTACAAAGCCATTGAACACCACCCGGCCCGCTATTCTTAATAAATTCTGTCCTAATTTCGTCTATACCTGCGGATTTTCCTGCCTTCAGCCTGCTGACCTTTCGTGACACTTCCTCTAATGTAATTTCCTATAATGACAGAGTTTACTAACAGAGAGATGGGTACCCAAAAGGTAGTGGTCTGAGCCAAATGTGAAACCCCTGAAAACACGTGTGTTCCTGACTTCCTGCCTCCTGTCCTGCTCTATAACCATGTAATCAATTATTGACTTGTGCCCCAAACTCTTATTAACGTAAGTGTACCGATGGATCCACCTATGCCTAAAGAAAGAGTTGGTTACTGCCAGTCCATTGAAATCGCAGAAATCCAACAACCGCTTTCCGTTTGAGTTTAAAACATCCTCCCCGAATTTGCCCACTACCCTTTCATAGCCGCCACTGGTCTTACTGTTTCCTATTCTCGCGTTGAAATCCCCCAACAGAATCACACACTCACTACCTTTTTTGCTGACAACATTCCCTAACTGCTCGTAAAAGGTGTCAAGATCGCCAGCACTGCTACCCTCGCACGGGCTATAAACACTAACCAGCCGATAAATACCTCCTGTCAGCTTAATGGAGACCCACATGATCCTTTCACTTACATACCGCACGTTCAAAACAAACTTTTCTAATTCCCTTTTGATAGCCATTCCAACTCCCCAGTTCGCCCTACCAGACTGAACACCAGACGAAAACCCTTTATAACCGCC
>CM055404.1:151732823-151747488 GCA_029228625.1 Pseudolycoriella hygida | reverse complement strand
CTAGCGCAGGAAGGTGCGGGAATTCGTACCTTCCTCGTAGATAGCTTAAAAAAAGAATGTAATAAGCTCTCCTTGGTATATTTTTTTGAATTTAGACAATTTTCTTTGATTGAAAAAAAATTGAAGCGAATGAAGACCCTAAGCATAGTTTTGAAATTTTTGTGACTATATGGTTCAGTCGGTCTTCCCCAGAGCCCAATACATTCTATGAAAAGTAAATTTTTGAACATTATTTGCGTTTGAAATAATTTATATATCGTCCTATACGTTTCGTATCATGAAATTTGATCGAAATTTCGACGCGGTGATTATTCTTCAATTCAATGTTAGAAGTGGAATTTTCCATTTCATGTGTTCAGAAATATTAATTTCCGAATCAAAAGATTAAATTGTACAAAACGTCGACCTGAAAAATACATAAAACAACATTGACAATGACAAATCTCACAAACGATCAAAACTAAGTGCGTATACATTTTTTGCAAACAACGCGTGTTTCAACGGTTTCAACGACTTTGAAAACATCGTCAAATTGCATTCGAATTGTCGTCGTCGTTGTCATTAATGACGACAGTTTTCAAATTGAGTTTTACAATAAAATTCTTATTGTTCGAAGATATCCTTTCATAGATCGGAAGGAAAGTGAATGATTCATCGACTGGCTTAATAAAACACAACAAAATTCATTATGTATTACGAGAAATTCGTATTTGAAAACTAGTCGTCCATGTAGAAAAAGTACGATAACGACTAGTTTTCAAATACGAATTTCTCGTAATAAATAATGAGTTTTTTTGTGTTTTATTAAGCCAGTCGATGAATCATTCACTTTTCTTCAGATCTACGACAGGATAGCTTCGAACAAAAAGTATTTTATTGTAAAACTCAATTTGAAAACTGCCGTCATTAATGACAACGACAACGACGACAAATCGTTGAAACCGTTGAAACAATTCGACGAAGTCGTTGAAACCGTTGAAGCACGCGTAGCTTACAAAAAATGTATACGCTGTTAGTTTTGATCGTTTGTGAGATTTGCCAATGTTCTTCTATGTATTTTTCGATAGATGTTTTGTACAATTTAATTTTTTGATTCAGAAATTAATATTTATGAACACACGAAATGGGAAATTCCGCGTAAGACATTGAATTGAAGAATAAGCACGCGTCGAAATTTCGATCAAATTTCATTATACGAAACGTATCGTCCTATACGTATATGAATTATTTTAAACACAAGTTATGTGTTTGAAAATGTACCCTTTATCGAATGTATTGGGTTCTGGGAAAGGTCGACTAAGCCATATAGTCACAAAAATTTCAAAATAATTATGCGTATGGTCTTCATTCGCTTCAATTTATTTTATCAAAGAAAATTGTCTAAATTCAAAAGATGTACCAAGGAGAGCTTATTAAATTCTTTATATAAGCTATCTACGAGGAATGTACGAATTCCCGCACTTTCCTGTATATAAACCGTGTGAGAATGGTGAAGGAACATAACGTTCAGGTTAACATCTCGATTACTATTAATATCGCCCAGAGCGTGCACACCATGTATTTCAATTTTTTTTACATGTATTTTTAAGTACAATGGGTCGAAAATCCGTCTTTTTTTTTAGCGTGAGTACTATTTGAATAGCCCTTTACATCAGAAAAACGTTGTTGCTATCTCATGCTAAAAGGCTAGGAAACCTTTTATTAAAAACAGCCATCTTACCTTAGTAAGACTCTCACGGCGGTTGAAAAGATGGCATTGTTGATTCGTTGGTCGTCTGCAGATACCGTATTTTGACAATATTTTAAATCAAAAAGATGGCCAAATCGAATGTAACAATGCAACATAAAAAGAGAACATTCATGTTTTTTTGGTAAGTAAACATCTCTGAACATGGCATACCAGAAGTAAATACGACTTTCGATCGAATATTTTTGTGTACTCATTCGACCCAAGAAAAAGCAAATATTTAAATTGAATTATGTAATTGATGTGATTGGATTGAATTTTCGTCGACAAAAAGCTTTTTCTTAAGTTGAATGTAACAAAGGACGAATGGAATGAGATCATGAAATATAAAGATTCAATTCAATGCATTTTCGAGTTTTTTTGTAACAACTCACATTGAACATATTTATGTGTCAGAATGCGATTGAAGGAAACGGGCTCTAAATTTGGACTAATAAGACTCCACTATAGACCAAGTGGAAATGTAGATATGGGACTGATTTACATGTACAAGAAAGCCTCCAGCCAAATGAAGAAGCTTAGAAACCTTAACCGATGAACGGAGAACCTATTGTGTTGAATTAAATTCGCAAAAAGTTCACCATAATTCACAAGAGCACAATAAGTCTTAGTTGAAGGGATATAAATTTGGCGATTGTCATTTGCCCCAACCGGTACAACATTTTTTTATCCATTAGTGTACATTAAATGACGTTTGTTATTTTACCCCCTCTCCCCCTTATCATTATTATTATTTTCATTTATTCATAACATATCAATACCTTCGATTGGAACATGTAAAAAGTTATTATACATATGATCGACTGATATGTTATGTCATATATTATGTCGAATCGAATTATATCACAAATTCAAGACACCGCACAAAGATTAAATTTTGATCCAATTTTGTGAATTAATCAATAAAGAAAAACAAACAAACCCAAGATTTTCATATTATTCTCATCAATACGAGTTCAATATTGTTCGTCTGTAACAGATTTCCATAAATCATTTTTATTAGATAGGTCAATGCAAGCCAAACAATTTGTGGAAGAAAATTTTTTGAGTTTAAGCTTTTGGAGCGCGGGTAAAATGGTTCACGTTTGAGAGTATGAGATGAAAGAGTATGCGTATGGTATAAGATTTAACTTTGGAGCCATGACTTTCAGGGTTAGAAAGTACTGCGCAATTGATGTTTCCCAACAGATTAAATTTAAATTATCATTTTCGTTATGATATAGAACCGATATAGAAGTTTAAATGCTTCGTCGTTCGCCTGCCCACCAACTTATCAAATTGAATTACTTGACGGATGATTGGTACGAATAGGCCAAAATGTTGATTTCTTCTAATGTTCTTCATAACACAACTAGATGTGTTAATATCTGAAGCGTCATGTCTATGACAAACTAATTCCATTTTGGTCAGTGACTGTGCATGCGTTGTATCAATAATATAAAATAAGTTTGCGGGCTTTAATCCTGTAGTGTCTAGAAAATGTCGTAAGATTTTCACCCGTCGATTTCATCGGCAAAAAAGTTCTCGAATTAGAAGTAATCGAAGGCCTAACGGTGTTCAAGAAGAATTTTGGGCCGAAGCCTTGATGAGAGAATTGGGGCAATGGTTTCTTTCTGTTCATTACCTTAGCGTTCTACAGTCGCTGCCGTTAAAACACAAATTCTAAAATCTTTCACATTCCTGTACAAATATTAAACATATACCAAACAACAAATTGCTGATATTCTAAGCGCCTTTTTGAACAGCAAGTAATTATTATCGAGTGTAATTCATTCATATTATGCAATTTACAAAATACAATCACATATTTGTGACCTTCTTACTTCCAATTTTGGTGCCGCTTTAGAACGGATGACGAATACACAAGGTGCTAATTGAACAAGTAGCTCGTTAGAGCCATCCATCGTACGTTCGTATCCACCTTATATAAACAAACGATTATTGCCATACAGCGAAGTATAATGGTGAATGAATACAACGTTATTATAATTGCAGCATTGAATATGGAGACATTGATTGTGACGGGGAAAATTATTTGCTTTTCTTATTTGCATGAGTTGGAAACTTATACATTAAAAAAGGAAAATAATTCATTTATGGCATACGATGAAACATTATATCGAGAAAGCCATTGAGCATTGTGAAACAATTATCATAAGGAAAATAATGAGCTTTAAGCACGGCGCGGTGAGAGGGATTTTGAGGCCATTAATTTTTCTTCTTCCATACAATTTGAATAGAATATCAAAAATTACTTAGGGCAACAATTACTGTTGTTTTTGATAATTTTGATCGATTTTCTCTTCCCTTTTCTTGATTAAGTCAATCAATTGTTGGCGGAATCGATACAACTCGAAAATGACACGAGCACATCTGGACTGGAAAACTGAAAATTGTTGACGACGGTACAGACAAAAGGCAGAGGAGCATAGCCAACAGTCGCGGATCGAGCTATGAGCGGTAATAGCGATCGCCCAGGTCAGAAGAATTCGACCGATCATTTTTGGAATCCTCTAATAAAAGCTTACTGTTGCTGTTGAACTTGTAGGTAACGTAACGATTTATGTTAGCAGAGTTCTAAATTTTGCAACAGTCTAATTTTTCATTACATGTGGCAATTGATTTTTTTATCGGTTTTAATGCCTAAAACTTTGTAGCTCTTTCCACGCTTTTGGCCGATTCGTCCGCTTTATGATTGTCCGAGATGTCAGAGTGACCTGACACCCAGGCCAGAGTACTGAGCTCTTCTCTGATAAGGCTGGTTTCCACACTTTGTGACAGCTCCAGTCAATTCTTCGCATTATATCTTTGCTCCCATACGTAATCTCTCCTTGTCAAAATCTTTTTCAAACTGAAGTTGGTGGAAGCACACGTTCTTTGTAAATGGTCCCTAAGTGCCTGAGTCATGGAAAGCTGAATCTTGATATATCAAGATGTACATCAAGATTCAACTCACCACATCTTGATATATCAAGATTTAAGCAAATCTTGATATCAGAATCTTGGGCTAACTTCTGGGACATAAAATTATTGATCTATTCACCAAAGTTGAGCGAAATTTAAACCCGTACATTATCCTTAAATCAATGAAATTTTGATTTGTGATTGAAAATGAACAAGAAATCCCCCATACAAAGCTGCTTATTCAAAAGAATTTCATCATCCCCCACACTGAAAAAAGCCTATTCATCTGCAAGGGAAAACAATTCCAGGACTAATTAAAAAAGTGGAAAAGAATGTTGTTTTGTACGGTTATTCTGTTCAATGACTGTTAGGTGTTTAAATACCAACATTAAAACATATACAAACATATACAAACATCGTGAAGACAAACAAAAGTTTTTCTCTTAAATTGAAATTCTTTAATGCACCTCCGAGTTACACGTATCCTTGTAAAAAAAGTTGTTTTTTTGTTTTCTTGTATTTTGGCACGTAAAAAAATTGGAATAGCACAATCACCATCGTCGTAATATAATTACACAATTTCTCATTCCTTGAATAATGAATTACTCCCTTGTTCGGGAAATATATTAGGAAAATGGAGAGTAGTGCTGATGCGATCTTTTGGATTAGCTATGATATATTTTGATGGGAAAAGTGAAGTGGCTTAAACAAATGAAAATATCTGTAGGTAGTTGTTAAAAAAGTAAATGAAATGGCGAAAAGATTTCTGTCGAGTCATAAAAATTGAAGAAAAAAGAAATGACAGAAGTGTTCTGGAAACAATTTGAATAAAAAAATAGATTAATGTTAATTACGAGGGGAAGAATTCATCGTTCAATTTAATTCGATACGAATAATGACAGAATTTTGGTATATTTCAAATTTTCGAAAAACAAAAGGGAAGGGGCTACGCGGGCATTGGCGTTCTCTGTTGCGAGGTCGGAGATTTCTAGCTTATGGACCAGAAGGTGCAAAAGATACTTCTAAAACCGTAAAAATGACCACTTTGGCAACTGCTGATGAATATTCGTTATTTCGTTGGGTACCTTGATACACAATATATTAAACCCAATTTATGTCTAAGTATTTTCAATACAAAAATCTTAGTTTAAATTCTATTGGATTGGAAAAAAAGGATCGCATCTACGCATCAGACAATCTAACGAAATTAAATTTCGATATCCAACAAAAAGCTGTCAAAATGCAAAAGGAAAAATTGCTGGAGAAGGTACATACACGGCATGAATATGTATATGTGAAGTTCAAAGGGGTGACAAATTCGTTGTGGTACATAATGTTGATAAGTTACAGAGTGCAGTGTAGTTAATCGCGTAGATTGATATCAAAATTAATTTTAAAATCTTTTTTCTTCTCTATCGTTTTGAATTTTCTGTAAGAAAAGCGGAGAAAAAGACCAAAAAATTGATAAAATTATTCGTCGCTTATTTTATCGACTCGGCACGAAGACGCAGGAAAAACTTCTCTTGAGGATACTTTGATCAAAATATCAATTTTAACTTATCCCGACAATTAAGCTGATAGTGAAAATACCAACGAGAAAATATTCTTAACAAATGTGGCAGTGATGTGCTTGGTTTTGGACATGAAATTTTCGTATTGGATTTGGACAAAGAAGAAAATTGTTGACTTGCTGCGGACAGTTCCTGCTCACTCCATTGCCAATTAAAAAATAGTATTTTGTTATACGTGGGGAGAAAATAGTGAATTCCAACAAGAGTGAAAGGTTGCAGCCGGAGCGGAGCGAGGGCCATAATTCGCGCGAGTTGGAATTTCATTTTCTTCCCAAGTGTAACACAATATTTTTTGTGCTTGCGCGTGAGAAAAAGAGTGTTTCCACGACAAAATATTCTTTCAATGTAACGTGGGAGGGGTGAGAAAATAACTACTTTCTCACCGGCACGAATATGTAACTTTCTCATCGCTTTTGCGGGGACAAAACACGAGTTTTCTCACCGCAAGCATGAAATAGTTATTTGTGTGTCTGTTTTTGACGACTAATTTTAGGCAATTTCGCGAAAGTGCCTAAAATGAGTCGTCCAAAACAGACACACAAAAAATTTTTCATGCAGAGGTCCAAAATCGAAAGAAATTTATAAAATTTCCTTCGATTTTGGTCCCTAGGCATGAAAAATTCATTTTCATTCGAAAAAAATTAAATCAATGAACAAATACCTTCACTGCTTTCATCTATATCATAATGTTTAACAGATAGCATTGCAACGTTGATTGTACATTTTATTGAGACTGAGAAAAAATTGTTTTTAAACGTTTGATTTCCGCTGGATTATAACAACGATTCTGGATTCAGAACGTATTGGATTCTATTTGCGCTTACTTTGATTGAAAACGTTTTTATTCTCACGTCCTTGTTGTTCAGTTTGTTGGAATGTATTCGATCCTAAACTGCAGCATAAAATGCGAGGTACTTGGAAGCCAATTTCGTAGCATGGTAGAAATTAGAAATGTCGATAAAGAAGCAAAGAAACTTAAAGTTTCCCCAGTGGCAAGACAAGAAATGTTTCAACGAGACTTTATTGCTGCAATTAAGTCTCACAAAGAAATCAATGAGTAAATTGAAATGTTTGCGCGATAGAGTCCAGAACTTATATTGAATTTTGCCGAGTTCTACTGAAGCAGTGGCATCGTTTCTGTCCAACATCATTTTGATTCAACTTTCTACAAGTTCAGTTTCCATATGTTGTTCAATTTACTGCCTGGCATTCTTAGGTTCAAAAATTAATAGATAAAATTTAACATTTGATTTTTATGTGAGGAGAAGGTCAATTTTTTGTGATATCACTACAGTTGAGTTGAGGTGAATACAACATTTATTTTGGTGAGTCTGATGTCACAACATTATCATAACAGTATCTTGGTGGATACTTTGGTGATTAACCACTCGAGTGATATGACGGAACATCAGACTTTTTGTCTTTGGATCAACTTATCACAAGAGTTGAAGTTAGAATCACGGGGATGTCACTTATTCATCCAATATTAATTCATAATTCATTATTGCCGAAGAAGAAACAATCGATTTGTAACTCGATTCGGCCATGAAACGCAAATTTGTCGATGTTGTCGAATCCTATAACAAACTGAAAATTAAAAAACGGAATCTATAAAATGTAGACGAAATTCAAAAACTCCAGAAAATTTTGTAAATTCGATGTAGATTTTTATAGTAAGTGACACCCTCGTGTTAGAATCAGCTTATCTTCTTAGTATATTTTCAAAATTCTCAGATGAACGTACATAATTTGGCAGATGGCGCAGTTTATACTTTTTACTTATTCTTTTCAGTATTCGATGTTTTGGCAACGAGATAAAAGTGAAAAGCGAGGAATTTTCTTACAATCTCTATGAAAGTTCTTAGATTGAACAAAAGTTGAAGTGCAAAAAGACTTTAATCATTTTCGGTGAGCGCTTGAAGCAACCACAGGAACTTATTGTACTAAAATTGTACCCTCTGACAAATGAAACTTCTATTTCGGTTTTTTCAACATACCGCCCGCTTACGCATGAAAATTTTGAACTGAATCGACTATGTGAATCGATTGTAACACTTGTGCGATTACAGTACCTCAGAAGCCGCAATTCTTATTCGCACGCGTGTTACAATCGATTTGCAGAGTCAATGCAGCTAGTAACTATTGTTTTGACCCAAAAATGTTCAAAAACAAAATTACGAATCTATAGCGTCGGGAATTTTTCCATGCCTAGTCCTTAAGCTTAAGCTTAAGATTAAAAATTAGATTTCAAGAAACAATTATCAAATTATTGCAATTTTTATGCTTTCGGTTCGACTTTCGACTCTATAAAAGTTATTGACAGTGGAGTTACCTAATTTAAAATATTAATTCATATGATAGATATAATAAAATATTCATTCATTCATTAGTGCTTCATTTGCCCACAATTTTTACATGATCGTCTCACCGTGACGCCATTAAACACTTCACTCACCAGTCACCAACCACCTTCTCAACAAACAATTAAAACATGCAGAATAAAATTGGGGTAATTTACTGGACTTCTACAACATACACACGAAATAGGAACATTACATTAAACGACTATCAAACCAATAAAAACTGAATTACATTTTTCAACACTTTTTATTTCAATTTGAATGTTCCGCTTATCAAATTCCGTATCTCCATGTCAGCGGGCGTAACAATTTACATTATCTGCAAACACCATACAATTGCTTATATTGCATCAAACAAAATGTATATACGAGAAACATCCTTTTTATTTATATATTTTTTTTTTTCGTTATTGAATCAACGAAAGGGTGCTGTTGGTTGTCGAGGGTTGATGATGTTCCTACATTGTATTCTGATACGAGGAGCATTCGTTGGCATAAAAAAGGAAATAAAAACTTTTAATTTAAGTGATGTGAAACAAATTGAAGTATTTTATTTGCTTTGTAGATTATACGAATGATGTATACATGAGTGTAGAAAACAACTCACTGAAAATACGAAAACGAAAATTATTTCATCACGTAGTCAATTGAAAAAATAAATTGCTCATCTGTGTCTATTGGTGTTTTTATCTTCCAGAATGTGACTTCATAACAGATATTCGTGTAAATGTTTTCAAACGTAGCGACATCAAAAAGTTCACTTTGCAGGTGTACCCAAAACAGTAACGTTTTGTGAGGTGCGTCTTTTTTTCATAAAATTAACAAAAAGAAAAGCGGTAGTAGTGAGGTACCCGTGCTGTGATATGTGTGTCGCGCCGCCGGCGTAAAATAGATAGGTGGCGGAATATTCGTCCTAAGAGAAATATAGTATATTAAAACGTTGACGGAAAAATGAAGTATTATTACATCAGAATATACATTTGTGCATGTAATTTTCCCGCTTGGAAATTGGTCTCTACATAAAGGTTTTTTAAGAAAACTATTCCAATCGTCATTTCATTTGACACCTTTTAGAAGTATCGAACCCGCTAAAGTCACAAAGGCAAATTTGTCATGTTTATGAAACTAGGATACTTTAACGAAACTATAAGATTTTTATCTTCGATACAAAATGTGTAAAAAAAAATTCACAATGATTAGCAGAAATTCACAAAATTAGCAAAATTCACTTGTTAATTCTTGCAAATTTTGTGAATTTTTTTGGGAATTCTGTGCCTGCTATTTAAACAATGCTCCAGTGAATATTCATCGATACTAAACTTACGGAATATTTTTTATGATCATGGGCGCGCGGTAGCATTGCGCCCGTGACGCAAGTCCCCATATATTCAAAAAAATCAGAAAATTTTTTTCGTAGACTGCGGAACCATATATACAGCTAAGTTTTGACTTTTTTCCCTCGCGTCGTACCCCTCTGAGACCTAGTTTATCGGATTCTACTTAAAATTTTGATTGAAATCGACATTTTACTCATTAAAATTGGTCCAGTGGATCCGAAGATATGACCTTTAGAAAATCGTCATTTTCCATACTAAATAGAAGCCGAAGAAAATAATTATATCCTACGTTAGTTAGTTAGTAGTTCCAGAGCCGTTTGTATGAAAAACGACTTTTTTTGGCGATTTCTCGGAAACTGGCGCTCATATCTTCTTTACATTTTGCAGGGACCTTCGGATGGGCATTCTACGCCATCTAAGATTTTAAAAAAATGGGGTCACCGGTCTCGTTTGGGCGCTAGGGCTCCTGGAAGCTCCCATACAAATCCCATATAAAATAATGTGTGTGGTGAGTGTCACGGTTGGGTAAGTGAGGTATTAAACTTCCGTTAGAGTTTTTGATATTTTTCGGTTATTCTCGACATGAGTCAGCTCATGCAATGGAGCTTCCTAGATTTAAGGGATTATTGAGGATTTTTGTGGATTTCTCTAGCACTTTTCAACTTCCATCAGGTTTTTTGATATTTCTCGTTTATTCTCGATATGAGTCAGGTCGTGCAATGGAGCTTCCTAGGTTTAAGGGATTATTAAGGATCTTTGTGGATTTCTCTAGCACTTTTCAACTTCCATCAGGTTTTTTGATATTTTTCGGTTATTCTCGACATGAGATAGGTCATCCAATGGAGCTTCCTTGGTTTAAGGGATTGTTAAGGATTTTTGTGGATTTCTGTAGCTCTTTTCAACTTCCATCAGGTTTTTTGATATTTTTCGGTTATTCTCGACATGAGTCAGATCATGCAATGGAGCTTCCTAGGTTTAAGTGATTGTTAAGGATTTTTGTGGATTTCTCTAGCACTTTTCAACTTCCATGAGGTTTTTTTGATATTTTTCGGTTAATCGGTTTCAATTTCTTCCAAAACTATTGATATCACAACAAAAACCCTTTTAAAACCCAAACCCAAAAAAATTCTTTGAAATATTTTCACTTTTGATTCAAAAAATGCGTCACAAATGCCTTTGGACTGAGCCAGAGAACTAAAACTGAGTCTCTACGGTCTCTACTCAACGTGTTTTTTCTACAGGAACCGGGTAAATCTTATCCGATTTTCAAAATCTTTTTTTTTTCCTGAAAAATGATCGAAAAACTGATAACGCAATTGAAAAAATGGTCAGAAACGTGGTTTTTGAAGGTGGGTGAAACTTTTTGACATACCTCTCAACGAAATAGCACTAAAATCGCTTTTCAAGGTTTTGAATAATATATATGGACTTCCAAACACCAAACAAAATTAGTGAAAATTGGTTGGGTAATTCTGCCTGTAGGGTCCAAAGCGTGAGCCCAACTCACGCTACTCGACAGACCTCCAATGATGCCCTCACACTCATACTGTGTATTGTTGTAGAGAAAAAAGGGGTAGGTTGGTCCTGAGGTCGACCCCAGTTCAAAAATAATTCTTTTTCTATGTTGTGTCTATTTTCGTCTAACTTCAAAAGCTTCCTGTTTGAAATATATAACTTAAACTTTTAAAAATGTGCTTGGAGTCCAAAAAGTTATCGTACAAATCCGAACAAATCATACGACAGAAGCATTCGTTCGCCTATTTGAATGTACGATCACTTATTAAAACCCCTGCATAACTATAAATAAATAAAGAATGATGAGCAGGGATTGAGCAGAGATGACTGTCGACTACGACAGGCTGACTGGGTCGGCAGCTCACTTCCGGATCTGCTCATAATTCATGTTTTTTGTTAGGCTCAATAATTGTAATAAGTCAGAGGGCTTCGAAGTGTGTTTCCGAAGCCTCTCTTTAGGGCTCTGGGTCGGTTCTAAGGTTGGCTCTAGCCCAAATATTTTTTTGTTTGTAAATTTTGTTTTCAAATTTTTTTGAAAAATTTGTTGACGTTTTTTTCTGTCTATCTATTCTGACACGTACGGGTCTATGTTTTTCTGTCTATGTATGTATGTCTGCCTATGTTTTTTAAACAAAATTTCATGACACACTTGCTCGACAATTATTTTTTGTGTAATCACATGATACTTGAAAAGTCGACAGCTATGATTTATATGTATCTTTTTCTTGAAATTTTTGTTTTATTTCAAAACATAAGTACATTTTGTTGAAAAAATGAATCATAAATAGGTCACTGTTAACGTCACCAATCTCCTAACTCACTTTACTTAAATTCTACTAATTTTGTCGGTAAAAATCTTCAATCGTTTGAAATATCGCCGACACTGACGTAGCTCCCATGCATTAGACAATCTTTTTGATCATTTTTTAGAATGACTTTTTTGTCAAATACATTTGATCTGACCTTTCTAAATAAAAAAGACAATAAAAAATCTAATTTCCACTCAAAAAAATGCCTTAAAACAACGTAGACAGAATGTATCTTCTTCATCCATTTTGAAGAATCTTTATTTATAACATGAGCTTGCGTATAAAGTTCTTGAATTGCCTGCAGGAACATATAATTTTCTGATTACGTATATAAGACATTGGGTGTATCTTCATCGATAACTCTCTCGCCAGGTTCTTCGGTTTTATATATTTATATTAATGAAACCCGCGTAAATGGGTGTCTCTTACCAAAACAATCCTATGCTGTCTGCGTTGTGTCATTTTAATGTCTGTTATTTGATAGTCATCCTCTTTTTATTTTTCAGAATGTTATAAGATTGGGCAACATCGACCAAATTTGTTGAATAATCGAAAAGATTGTTATATTTTTCGGTAATAAACTCGACCGTTTGTTGAAGTGACACCCGTTTGGAATAACCTCACGTTGAAACAAACAATTTTTTTTTCTTCTTTTTTTGTGAATGTGTATAAATTTAGTGTATGATTTCGTATAGGTAAACAAGTATAAAATACATACAGCAAACAAATAACCATTTTAGAATTTAACAAAATAAAATTTCAAAATATATTAGCCCATAAAAGTGAATTTTGCTTCACATATATTAAACATTTTATCTGCAAAATATTTCCATTGTGTTAAATGTTTGGTCTATAAATATTCCTTCTCGTGGTTTTGGTTCATTTTCCTATATTTTGCATCGTATGCCGTGAAATTATCGTGATAATCTCGTATGGGTTTTACGTTAAATATTTACTTATTTCTATACTATGTACAGAGGAGGTATAAAGCGAGAGGTGCTACTGGTTGCCATTTCAGTCGATTTAGGATTTTCGCTTATTTACCTATTTGAAAATGAAATTTCTTTTTTTATACAACGTAAGACAGATGGTTGATGCGACAAATTATTGGGATTTGTAAACATTAACCAACGACCAATATCTCTTAAAAATGAAATAGTTTCAAATTTCAATCAAATTTCGAATGTAGTTTTCATTTCTCTGGTTAGAAAATATAATATCACCCTCCTCTCTTCTTCTCGTTTGTTTCGATTATCATATCTAGCTATCGGGGGGAGGGGTGACTAGCGTGACAGAGTATGACAGGGGGAGGGGGTCTGTACTCGTTTTACGTCACGCGAAATCTTTGAATAAGCTTACAAATACTCGGAAGCTGCTGAGAGCTTCACCGAGCTCTTAATTGGACACAAAAGTAACACAATTGCTTAATCCAACTTAACTTTATTCTCGGTGCCATTATTTATGCTAATTTGAATGAATTTTCAATTCACATGACACCAGTATTCATTGCTGTATAGAACTTAGCGTGTCGCTTTTTTTAGAGCTTGTAAACTTGCAGAAAAAATGAATCAGAAGAGATCAACTCAAGGCGTGGGAGAATTTGAAAATTTTTCAATAGCATTCCTGTAGAAATACTTTTGTACCGGACTTTTAGAGCCCCTAAGTGCCAAAAGTCGCAGAAACTTTAAAAGTTGTTGAGTGATTTCTGAGTAGTTGCCCTCTCGCGACAGTAGCAACATGTCCTAATAGTTATGAATATTTCAACTGTATTTGAGAATTCTCTAATTTTTGCGATTTTAGGCGTCTTTGAGAAATTGTTCGCGTAACGTCACAAATCAACCCGGTGCAAATTTTTTGGCGGCACTTTTACGCAATCACGGATATTTCAGTCAGTTAAAACTTTTATGAAGCAATATTAACAAGACATCATTGCAACATATCCCACTCCAAAACCTATAAATTTCAGTTAATTTCATGTAAACGAAAAAAAGTTATTCATCTTCAAAGTCACCCGGATTTTTTCTGGCCCATACCTTAAGTGTGTGTTTCGTTGTTTATTAATTGCAAAAATGCAAAGTGAATATTGCATCGGTGTTATAGGTGTTATAGCTGTTAAGGATACGAATAGCCTTCAGCCTTTTCCTTTTATTATTCATAACGGAGTGAAATGCAAACTCTCCAGAGTTCAATTTTAAACCCATAAGTTACGGGATACCAAACAAGATCTTTTATTACAATTACCGAACAGTGGAGCTGAAGGTTCACGATCCTGGTAGTTTAAAGTTTCCCACCAGAGGTATACTTGCAGGTAATTTATTTTTAAATTTTGATTCTTAAGACAAGACAACATGAAAATCTTTCGAAGAATCTCAGTAAAGTGCAGTACACCTTGCCTACTAGACTATGTGCATGTCAGCACACT
>CM055404.1:151718079-151732323 GCA_029228625.1 Pseudolycoriella hygida | reverse complement strand
CAATTTTTCCTTTTGCATTTTGACAGCTTTTTGTTGGATATCGAAATTTAATTTCGTTAGATTGTCTGATGCGTAGATGCGATCCTTTTTTTCCAATCCAATAGAATTTAAACTAAGATTTTTGTATTGAAAATACTTAGACATAAATTGGGTTTAATATATTGTGTATCAAGGTACCCAACGAAATAACGAATATTCATCAGCAGTTGCCAAAGTGGTCATTTTTACGGTTTTAGAAGTATCTTTTGCACCTTCTGGTCCATAAGCTAGAAATCTCCGACCTCGCAACAGAGAACGCCAATGCCCGCGTAGCCCCTTCCCTTTTGTTTTTCGAAAATTTGAAATATACCAAAATTCTGTCATTATTCGTATCGAATTAAATTGAACGATGAATTCTTCCCCTCGTAATTAACATTAATCTATTTTTTTATTCAAATTGTTTCCAGAACACTTCTGTCATTTCTTTTTTCTTCAATTTTTATGACTCGACAGAAATCTTTTCGCCATTTCATTTACTTTTTTAACAACTACCTACAGATATTTTCATTTGTTTAAGCCACTTCACTTTTCCCATCAAAATATATCATAGCTAATCCAAAAGATCGCATCAGCACTACTCTCCATTTTCCTAATATATTTCCCGAACAAGGGAGTAATTCATTATTCAAGGAATGAGAAATTGTGTAATTATATTACGACGATGGTGATTGTGCTATTCCAATTTTTTTACGTGCCAAAATACAAGAAAACAAAAAAACAACTTTTTTTACAAGGATACGTGTAACTCGGAGGTGCATTAAAGAATTTCAATTTAAGAGAAAAACTTTTGTTTGTCTTCACGATGTTTGTATATGTTTGTATATGTTTTAATGTTGGTATTTAAACACCTAACAGTCATTGAACAGAATAACCGTACAAAACAACATTCTTTTCCACTTTTTTAATTAGTCCTGGAATTGTTTTCCCTTGCAGATGAATAGGCTTTTTTCAGTGTGGGGGATGATGAAATTCTTTTGAATAAGCAGCTTTGTATGGGGGATTTCTTGTTCATTTTCAATCACAAATCAAAATTTCATTGATTTAAGGATAATGTACGGGTTTAAATTTCGCTCAACTTTGGTGAATAGATCAATAATTTTATGTCCCAGAAGTTAGCCCAAGATTCTGATATCAAGATTTGCTTAAATCTTGATATATCAAGATGTGGTGAGTTGAATCTTGATGTACATCTTGATATATCAAGATTCAGCTTTCCATGACTCAGGCACTTAGGGACCATTTACAAAGAACGTGTGCTTCCACCAACTTCAGTTTGAAAAAGATTTTGACAAGGAGAGATTACGTATGGGAGCAAAGATATAATGCGAAGAATTGACTGGAGCTGTCACAAAGTGTGGAAACCAGCCTTATCAGAGAAGAGCTCAGTACTCTGGCCTGGGTGTCAGGTCACTCTGACATCTCGGACAATCATAAAGCGGACGAATCGGCCAAAAGCGTGGAAAGAGCTACAAAGTTTTAGGCATTAAAACCGATAAAAAAATCAATTGCCACATGTAATGAAAAATTAGACTGTTGCAAAATTTAGAACTCTGCTAACATAAATCGTTACGTTACCTACAAGTTCAACAGCAACAGTAAGCTTTTATTAGAGGATTCCAAAAATGATCGGTCGAATTCTTCTGACCTGGGCGATCGCTATTACCGCTCATAGCTCGATCCGCGACTGTTGGCTATGCTCCTCTGCCTTTTGTCTGTACCGTCGTCAACAATTTTCAGTTTTCCAGTCCAGATGTGCTCGTGTCATTTTCGAGTTGTATCGATTCCGCCAACAATTGATTGACTTAATCAAGAAAAGGGAAGAGAAAATCGATCAAAATTATCAAAAACAACAGTAATTGTTGCCCTAAGTAATTTTTGATATTCTATTCAAATTGTATGGAAGAAGAAAAATTAATGGCCTCAAAATCCCTCTCACCGCGCCGTGCTTAAAGCTCATTATTTTCCTTATGATAATTGTTTCACAATGCTCAATGGCTTTCTCGATATAATGTTTCATCGTATGCCATAAATGAATTATTTTCCTTTTTTAATGTATAAGTTTCCAACTCATGCAAATAAGAAAAGCAAATAATTTTCCCCGTCACAATCAATGTCTCCATATTCAATGCTGCAATTATAATAACGTTGTATTCATTCACCATTATACTTCGCTGTATGGCAATAATCGTTTGTTTATATAAGGTGGATACGAACGTACGATGGATGGCTCTAACGAGCTACTTGTTCAATTAGCACCTTGTGTATTCGTCATCCGTTCTAAAGCGGCACCAAAATTGGAAGTAAGAAGGTCACAAATATGTGATTGTATTTTGTAAATTGCATAATATGAATGAATTACACTCGATAATAATTACTTGCTGTTCAAAAAGGCGCTTAGAATATCAGCAATTTGTTGTTTGGTATATGTTTAATATTTGTACAGGAATGTGAAAGATTTTAGAATTTGTGTTTTAACGGCAGCGACTGTAGAACGCTAAGGTAATGAACAGAAAGAAACCATTGCCCCAATTCTCTCATCAAGGCTTCGGCCCAAAATTCTTCTTGAACACCGTTAGGCCTTCGATTACTTCTAATTCGAGAACTTTTTTGCCGATGAAATCGACGGGTGAAAATCTTACGACATTTTCTAGACACTACAGGATTAAAGCCCGCAAACTTATTTTATATTATTGATACAACGCATGCACAGTCACTGACCAAAATGGAATTAGTTTGTCATAGACATGACGCTTCAGATATTAACACATCTAGTTGTGTTATGAAGAACATTAGAAGAAATCAACATTTTGGCCTATTCGTACCAATCATCCGTCAAGTAATTCAATTTGATAAGTTGGTGGGCAGGCGAACGACGAAGCATTTAAACTTCTATATCGGTTCTATATCATAACGAAAATGATAATTTAAATTTAATCTGTTGGGAAACATCAATTGCGCAGTACTTTCTAACCCTGAAAGTCATGGCTCCAAAGTTAAATCTTATACCATACGCATACTCTTTCATCTCATACTCTCAAACGTGAACCATTTTACCCGCGCTCCAAAAGCTTAAACTCAAAAAATTTTCTTCCACAAATTGTTTGGCTTGCATTGACCTATCTAATAAAAATGATTTATGGAAATCTGTTACAGACGAACAATATTGAACTCGTATTGATGAGAATAATATGAAAATCTTGGGTTTGTTTGTTTTTCTTTATTGATTAATTCACAAAATTGGATCAAAATTTAATCTTTGTGCGGTGTCTTGAATTTGTGATATAATTCGATTCGACATAATATATGACATAACATATCAGTCGATCATATGTATAATAACTTTTTACATGTTCCAATCGAAGGTATTGATATGTTATGAATAAATGAAAATAATAATAATGATAAGGGGGAGAGGGGGTAAAATAACAAACGTCATTTAATGTACACTAATGGATAAAAAAATGTTGTACCGGTTGGGGCAAATGACAATCGCCAAATTTATATCCCTTCAACTAAGACTTATTGTGCTCTTGTGAATTATGGTGAACTTTTTGCGAATTTAATTCAACACAATAGGTTCTCCGTTCATCGGTTAAGGTTTCTAAGCTTCTTCATTTGGCTGGAGGCTTTCTTGTACATGTAAATCAGTCCCATATCTACATTTCCACTTGGTCTATAGTGGAGTCTTATTAGTCCAAATTTAGAGCCCGTTTCCTTCAATCGCATTCTGACACATAAATATGTTCAATGTGAGTTGTTACAAAAAAACTCGAAAATGCATTGAATTGAATCTTTATATTTCATGATCTCATTCCATTCGTCCTTTGTTACATTCAACTTAAGAAAAAGCTTTTTGTCGACGAAAATTCAATCCAATCACATCAATTACATAATTCAATTTAAATATTTGCTTTTTCTTGGGTCGAATGAGTACACAAAAATATTCGATCGAAAGTCGTATTTACTTCTGGTATGCCATGTTCAGAGATGTTTACTTACCAAAAAAACATGAATGTTCTCTTTTTATGTTGCATTGTTACATTCGATTTGGCCATCTTTTTGATTTAAAATATTGTCAAAATACGGTATCTGCAGACGACCAACGAATCAACAATGCCATCTTTTCAACCGCCGTGAGAGTCTTACTAAGGTAAGATGGCTGTTTTTAATAAAAGGTTTCCTAGCCTTTTAGCATGAGATAGCAACAACGTTTTTCTGATGTAAAGGGCTATTCAAATAGTACTCACGCTAAAAAAAAAGACGGATTTTCGACCCATTGTACTTAAAAATACATGTAAAAAAAATTGAAATACATGGTGTGCACGCTCTGGGCGATATTAATAGTAATCGAGATGTTAACCTGAACGTTATGTTCCTTCACCATTCTCACACGGTTTATATACAGGAAAGTGCGGGAATTCGTACATTCCTCGTAGATAGCTTATATAAAGAATTTAATAAGCTCTCCTTGGTACATCTTTTGAATTTAGACAATTTTCTTTGATAAAATAAATTGAAGCGAATGAAGACCATACGCATAATTATTTTGAAATTTTTGTGACTATATGGCTTAGTCGACCTTTCCCAGAACCCAATACATTCGATAAAGGGTACATTTTCAAACACATAACTTGTGTTTAAAATAATTCATATACGTATAGGACGATACGTTTCGTATAATGAAATTTGATCGAAATTTCGACGCGTGCTTATTCTTCAATTCAATGTCTTACGCGGAATTTCCCATTTCGTGTGTTCATAAATATTAATTTCTGAATCAAAAAATTAAATTGTACAAAACATCTATCGAAAAATACATAGAAGAACATTGGCAAATCTCACAAACGATCAAAACTAACAGCGTATACATTTTTTGTAAGCTACGCGTGCTTCAACGGTTTCAACGACTTCGTCGAATTGTTTCAACGGTTTCAACGATTTGTCGTCGTCGTCGTTGTCATTTAATGACGACAGTTTTCAAATTGAGTTTTACAATAAAATACTTTTTGTTCGAAGCTATCCTGTCGTAGATCTGAAGAAAAGTGAATGATTCATCGACTGGCTTAATAAAACACAACAAAACTCATTATTTATTACGAGAAATTCGTATTTGAAAACTAGTCGTTATCGTACTTTTTCTACAGGAACGACTAGTTTTCAAATACGAATTTCTCGTAATACATAATGAATTTTGTTGTGTTTTATTAAGCCAGTCGATGAATCATTCACTTTCCTTCCGATCTATGAAAGGATATCTTCGAACAATAAGAATTTTATTGTAAAACTCAATTTGAAAACTGTCGTCATTAATGACAACGACGACGACAATTCGAATGCAATTTGACGATGTTTTCAAATACGTTGAAACCGTTGAAACACGCGTTGTTTGCAAAAAATGTATACGCACTTAGTTTTGATCGTTTGTGAGATTTGTCATTGTCAATGTTGTTTTATGTATTTTTCAGGTCGACGTTTTGTACAATTTAATCTTTTGATTCGGAAATTAATATTTCTGAACACATGAAATGGAAAATTCCACTTCTAACATTGAATTGAAGAATAATCACCGCGTCGAAATTTCGATCAAATTTCATGATACGAAACGTATAGGACGATATATAAATTATTTCAAACGCAAATAATATTCAAAAATTTACTTTTCATCGAATGTATTGGGCTCTGGGGAAGACCGACTGAACCATATAGTCACAAAAATTTCAAAACTATGCTTAGGGTCTTCATTCGCTTCAATTTTTTTTTCAATCAAAGAAAATTGTCTAAATTCAAAAAAATATACCAAGGAGAGCTTATTACATTCTTTTTTTAAGCTATCTACGAGGAAGGTACGAATTCCCGCACCTTCCAGGCTAGGCTGCTTAAGTTATGCGCGGTGGTGGAAGGGTATTTTTGAACTGCACATCTGACTTTTTTTTGTATTTGAATCCTTCAAAGTAAATCTTATTTTTTTCTTTAGTGCGGTACATCTGCGTTACCTGTATGTCTTATTACAAAAAAATATATTTACATTGTTACTTACACTGACCACTTCCTGTCTTCTGACTTCTATTCTTTTCGTAGAGTTTTTTTTTCTGCATCAATCACTCATATTTAGAACAAAACATACATTTGATTGGTATCACTCCAATACTTTAATTATAGGCTGATGAATTGAGAATTGAAGGATTTACAAGCCACAATTCGATACATTAAACAAAACATATTACGTTTATTTAACTGTTCTTATTCATAAACATGAATCGTCTGAATGGAACTGTAATTATTGTTATTAATCAGAAATCGCTAACAAATAACATGTCTGTCTGGTTATTATTATAACAAATTGCAGCAGTTTTTTACGCATTTATCTCCAGTTCTTCGATCAACCCATTCCAGCCGAACAATGATAATTCTTGTTTGTCAACAACAAAAGTGCTTAAAGTGTGTAATTTTTAATGGCAAGTAACATATTGTTCATAGTAACTTTAACAAGTAAGTCGTTTGAATCAAATCATTTTGTTTCGATTTAGTTTTATGCCGAGTCTAAACTAAACTTTCCTATTAAGAAAAAATCAAGTGACACCTTTGAATTGGGCGGTTGGAAATCATAGTCAGGAAACCCTATGTAACCAAGAGTTCGTTGGTATCAAAGGTCAGTCCATTACAAATGTCAATATGACATTTTATACGTCAATTATTTAGATGCAAAATACGTTTTTCTTTTATCTTAGATTCTTTCCTGAATAATGATGTTAGCATTAAGAGTGCGTACAGCAATGAATTCTTCCTTTAGTTAATCGTTAGCGAGAGCTGTCAACATTCACTGAGAGTGTCAAATTTCTACACATGTCGGTGATATGGGTAGAGTTGTGAGAGCTGTCATGATCGTTGACATTTTAATTCTTTATCAAAGGTATTGATGATTGCATAAAAACCGTTTTATAATTTATTCCAGTGATCAACATTTATGTTGTAAATTAGTAAAAAATGTTGAAAAACACATAAAACCAAAAGATTTTTTTTTATAATTTCGTGTCAAAATTTAAGTAAGAGATGAAGAGATGCGAAAATATTTTCGGTTCTCTAAAGAGGGCCGAAAGTGTTTTCGGTTCTTAAAAGAGAGCCGAAAGTAACTGATGTAAATAATATGATGATTGCATCGGCAATTTCGTTGTGTTGAAAATTTGAGTTAGGGAAGTGAAAAATTACGATTTCCGCGCTTCTCGTGATGAAAATTTACGTGAATCACAAGGGATGACGCATAAAAATTCAACTCGTGCGATGCAGCCCTTACCTTCGGCGCGGGCAACAACTCTCGCACAGGGTTGAATTTTTATACTTTCATCCCTCGTGATCCAAATAACTATTCTTCCATGAATTATTGGGTATTCCTAGGCTTTTTGATTAAAATAAATTTTTGAAAATCGGAAGAAGATTTACTCGAGCTATGGACAAAAGATCTAAATACACTTGGGCGGCCCTTGGCCCAACAACGACCGAATTCAATCCCATAAAAGATTTTTCGATTACCTTTCAGGGAAAAAGTTTTTGAAAATCGGTCAAGTATTTCGTGTTGACTGACGGACGCAACGACGGACAAATTTTCTTGCTGATTCAGCATCCAAGCACCATGATCGATCCTTTTCGTACTCCCCGCTCAAATCGACTGCACTAAATGCAAAAAATCAGCATTGTTTTTATAAGCAACTCGAGCACGGAAAGAACTTGCATTTTCCTTATACAAATTATCTCCCTACCAATAATCTCATTCGAAAACTAATCAATCAGCTTTGACTAGAGTGAAACGAAAAAATTGGTCATTGAGCTTGCGCGCACTTTAAATCACATGATGCATTCTTTACTCGGTCAACCTCTGCTAACGTGAACAGGGAGCTTTCAGCACCTGGAGGTTTTATTTCATTTACCACAGATTTTAATATTGACGATAGCATTCGATCAGCAATATGCATAAAATTGCATAAAATTGCATAAAGATAGATGTACTTACAGATCTGTCGCAGTTAAAATTAACCAAAAATTTGTACAGTTAAAGCCTAACAAATAATTTTGCTGTTAGGTTGAAACCTTCTGTTTTTGCAGAGTTTTCTTATTTTGACCCCAAAACCAAAGGCTCCAACCATTATGTATACTTCGTGTTTAAAAAGATATTTAAACAATAAAAACAGAAAATCACAAGTTTTTATGATTTTAATTACTTTAATAAAGACTGTTTACTCTTCTATTTACAATTTTTTACAGCGAAATAACTCTTAAATTTTAGTTGCAATAAATTTTGAAATTATTAAGTTATATCGTTCAGTTTTGTCTTCTACTAAGCCAGACAATTATATAACGTTACCGATCTGAAAACAATTTTTCATCGTATCACCCTTTTGCGGTTGTTTTGACCCGTATTTTTGTTTTATTTTTATAATATCGCATGTGACTCCAAAATGACTCCCAAATGTGTTAGCAAAATTCAGGATTAGCAGGAATCTAATACTTTTTATTATATGTAGTTTTGAAGCACATTTTCCTCATTTAATTAGGGATTTCTACAAAAATCTTTCATATAAGGTTGTTATGAAGAGCAGTTTCTCAAAAGGAATATACTATACGGAGAGCTATTGTTGTCATCATATAGACCGATTTCTGCATCGGGTTTCCATCAGGCAATACATACAAGATTCAACCGACTGTTGGCAAACCGACAAAGTTGAAAAATAAAATAAAACTTTTGCTTCATTCTGTTGTACAGAAAATAAAATGAAGAGTTGAAGATGTCCGTAATCTATCACAGCGCTAATTCCTCTTAAGTGAGAAGAACAGAGATCAATATATTTTCACGAGTCACGACTGCGTTGTTTGGTGGCCAAGGCTCGACATAGGGAGTGCGAAGAAAGAGCTGAACGAGATTTGAAGGGTGGTATGCATTTGTGTAGCGGATAACCTATCGCAGAACAACCAGAACTTCATTTCGGGCCTCGGGTAAATAAAAAAATGTATCACTAATGAAGTCTTTGCGATGCCTAGAGAAGGCACGGTAGCCGGAGTATTTTCTGTGGAACCGTCGGCGGAGAGATGGTGTCACCTAGGAGGTTCGCTAATGTCTTGTAGGCTGCGACATTCGTGGGACTGCTAGAGGCAATGTGGAGAAAATATCACAGTCTGTTCTGACAGTGAAGCAATGATTAAGGCGCTCATGTCGCCTGTCGTCGTAACATCAAGCTAGTAAAAGAGTTGAAGGAAACCCTGAACTCTCCCGTTCTGAAACTGAAAGTGTTGAAAAATTGTTATGCTAGTGGGTCTGGCATTTGTGACGCAATTTTTTGAACACAACGTAATTTTGTTTTGAAAAAAGTGGTGCAATTTTTTTTAAAGAATAAAACTCCGACCACAAACTAACATTCTATTCAAACAAATTTTTGCGTTTTATCAGCGGAAGCGTCACCTCTGACGATATCAATAATTTTGGAAATGAACTTTTTGACACTTGCTGACAACTTTCTGATGCTTGCTGACAACTTTTTGAGAATGTCTGACACTTGCTGATAACTTTCTAACACTTGCTGATAACTTTATGAGAATGTCTAACACTTGCTGACGACTTTCTTAGACTTTCTAAAACTTGCTAACAACTTTCCAACACTTGTTAATAACTTTTTTAAACTTTCAGTCGCTTGCTGACAACTTTCTGAAACTGTCTGACAATTTGTGACAATTTTCTGAGACTGTCTCACAATTACTGACAACTTTCTGATACCTTGTTGAGACTTTCTGACAGAAACCGGCAGATCTGAAAAAAGTTTTCATAATAATGAGAACAATAGAAAAATCGACGGCCCATAGAAAAATGTAATTTTCAAGCCTCGATTTTTTAAATTTGGAGGGGGAGGGGGCGAGGGGAAAAAACTCAAAAGTTCGCGTATATATGGTGACTTGTCCCAAAGGTTTTTGTATGGCGTTTTTACCGCTGCGGGCATGATAGTGTGAAAAGACTTGTGCAATGTGCGAACAGTCCTTATGAGGGCATAATGTGTGACTAGTCCTTATGTGGCTACTCGTATATTGTGCGAATAGACTTTATTTCATTATTCACACTTCGTGCGAATAGCAGCTACATTCTTAATTTTGGTTCGGGTCAGATTTGGAACAAAAAGTTCGGCGCGCACACATCTAGTGTAAAGAGGTCGAATGAGAAACTGTCGATTCTATAAGGTTTTTTGAGTCATTGACACTATTTTCGTTAGATTGAATTTGTTGAGTCAATTCATGGAAAAATTTTGACAGTAAAGATTTTAAGAAGTTTTTTAATGAGGAAAACGCTTTCAAAACTGTAATAGTCAAACATTGAATGCTTATGTATTTCATCTGACTCTAGGTAGCAAACAGTGAAATCTTACTCTGTTCTCGTTCTATTGATTCGCGATTTCTTAAAAAATAATTTATCTTACTAGTAAATGTTGAATTATTTAAAAGGTTCCCACTAATTTTTAACTCTTAGTTTTACATTTTCTTTATTTTGTTTACATTATTTTTTACGGTAACATTGCCAATTATTTGTTTAAAAATTTTCTCATTTTTTCCCACAGACTTTTGCTATAAGTTATTTTATTTATAATTTGCCAGAAAAATATTTTCTATTCCGTTTTTAAGCAACACATTTTATTTTATTTTACAAAATGTTCAACAATTATACAAAAATTGAAAAAAAAATCGAAAAAATGTCAAGTAGAAATTGGCTTAATCCGTTCAAATGTGCAATTTTTAACAACATTTATAAACTATCGAAGAAACTTTATTTTATTCTTCGTTTTTCAGTTCTTGTTCAACTTAGGTTTTTCAC
Source organism: Pseudolycoriella hygida (assembly GCA_029228625.1). Lineage (NCBI taxonomy): Eukaryota > Metazoa > Arthropoda > Insecta > Diptera > Sciaridae > Pseudolycoriella > Pseudolycoriella hygida. The sequence continues at coordinate 151,721,441 of CM055404.1, read as the reverse complement.
ACCAAAGTACGATAAATATTTCTCATTTTATTTCAGCTTCAGATTTTTCATGAAAAGAATGAAATTGTAAACTGAATGAGCCAATTATTTACAAATGTTTTCTTAAAATATTGTTTAGGCTTTTACAAAGTGGAATATTTCGGATGGTTCTAAAGAAATGCTAACGAAATTCGAACACGAGAAGTGGTGCTACTTTGAGGAGTTTCTAAAAAATCGTCTGGTGAGGCGACGATGTCTCACCTGATGTAGCAAATCATTTTAAGGCCCTATAATTTATTGCTTTGCTAGGATGAAATCTCATGACGCACACGGACGTACGTTACTCTGGCTACTTTCCTTGTAGTTATTGGGAGATATGGATTGGAAACCGGTTATTTTTTGTATGGAAATAACGGGTAAACTGGGTTTTTCATACAAAAATTAACCGGTTTGCAATTCCTATTAGTAAATAAATGAAACAATAATAGTAGATTATGCACTGCTGTCCAGGATGCTCTATTTTGACGATTTGGAGGTTATTTCCCGAGCCGAAGGCGTGGGAAATAATCCAAATATTCAAAATAAACCATCCTGGACAGCGGTGCATATGCTATTTTATCTGCCGAGAAAAGAAATATCGAGAAAAACAATTTTGCCCTAGGGAGATTATCGTTCTAGGCAGATAAAAAACATTGTAACCAGCGATTATCGGAGTAATGCAGAAATATGTAAGCAGTAGTTGATACGAACTTCCTCCCATATGTACAGTGGCGATGAGGCTACGTTTTTGCTTGTCCTATCAAGTTTGGCAATTTGAGACAAACCTGCCTCTGGTTCTGACGAATTGTAACGAGCAGGCAATTCTCCAATTTCTTCCAACAATTACATAATTGTTGTAGAAGAACAATCATATTTTTGGAAAAAAATTAATCTGATTTATGAATCGTTGTTTTATCGATGATTCGATTTTAATTCCCGAAAATCAATTTTTTGAATCATTGATGAATCATTATGGAATTCAATTGGAAGAGTCGCAAATGGTAAACTCCACTCTTTCAGTCTTCAAGTGTAAGCTCGCAAGGAAGTAGAGTAGCGTGGAAGACCACAGCTTTTGTTTCATTTATTTAAATGTTTACATTTAAAGTGAGAAAAAGAGGCAGATAGAAATTTGTACGTTGAAGGCTCTTTTAACAAAACGCAAAAGCCTTTACTTACCAATCTCTGCTTTATTTGACAACTTTAATGTAACTTTCGGTAAGATTTCACAAAAAAACTTTCTGTTATTCTTTGTGCTTGCCTCGGAATTCGGAAGGCATTTACACGTAATAAAAATTATTTCTACAAGATGTGATACAAATTCATTCATTTTGAATGATTTTGTGCCACTCGTAGCTTGAATTTTGCAGTACGGACCAACCCCACTCTCTTATAGAGTGTTCGGCAGACCTTACGGCCGGCAACATAAACTTGATGTTCTTCGATGCGCAAATTATAATCAAAAAAAGATTATTCTCCTATTCCCTTGTTGGCGTGACTTACGATGTTATCAATTTATTTTAATTTCACTTTTAAAATACGGGTGAATAGTTGCCCGAATGAGTGAATTTGTTATAAAAAACCTCAGTGTAACCTCGCTATAAGGAGTTGAAGCCAGTAGCGTCAACCACGTATGAAAGCGTACGCAAGTGGAGGCGAAGAGAAGGGGTTATTATAAGTGTGCGTATTCTTGTAAAGTTGAAGTTCTAGGTTTTAAATTGTTTAATGACTCGAATTAATTGAACGGCACTTATCGATGATTTGTTCTTCATTGAAAAACGGACAATTTAGAATTTTCTGACTGTGTCTGAATCAGGACCTATTTTTGGAAAATCGTATTCCAAAAATAGGCCGTGGTCTCATTAATCATCCCTTGCGCACGATGTATCGTATGTGTACGTATGTACTCTAATACCGCCTTGTGAAGCATAAATGCCGTATCGCAGAATCGAGGAGCTTTCAATTTGTATGCACAAACAAAAGAAGCTTACAAAGATCAGGTTTGCGATACGGCATTTACTTCATTTATTCCATTTATTCTTTTATTCCATTTATTCCCAAAATTTTTTTTGTTTTTTTTTTTTTTTTTGCGAAATATCTGAATCAAACGCATCACAAGTTAGACAAATAAGTTTAAAAAAAGGTTTGCACAAATTACAAAGCATTTGAACCATCTTGAGAATAAATTTTATTTTTTTTGGAATAAATGGAATAATTTTATAAATTTATTTATTCCATTTATTTCATTTTTCAATAAAAATTCTTCTAAGTTTTCAAAAGTGGGTTTTTTCACTTTTTGACACATTAGTATGGTTTGTTGTGTGCGTTGCCATCAAAATCAAGTCTATTTGAGGTTTTGACGAATTTGAAAAAATTATCATTTATTCCCATTTATTCCATAAACCGCAGAAGTGCGTCACCCCTCGGCATTTACGCTAAAAACGGCAGAATATTTCTAGAAGGGAAGAGCGATTTCTCAGGCGAATCGACGTTTATGTAGTAGAATGTTCACGACCGTATTGGAGAATTTTCAAACAAAATCGAAAGCTCAATTAATAAAACTTAAAAGCTTCTAAGCCCAATCGTGGTTCAGCCATCCAGCAACAAGCAACATTTTAAGAAAATAGAAAAATCTTGAAAACTTTATGAAAATAGATTTTAGAGAATTATTTTAGTGGCTCAATATTGGAATGTCGAAACTAAATGGAGAAGAACGAAGATTTAATAAAAATAAAGCGATAATGAGACTTCAAAATTCTTTGAAATCATGGTCATTTCATGGTAAACTCATGGAGAAAAATCTCCGTTGGCGTTGCCCAGTTTTTCCATCGGTCGAATATACCCTTGCGGCAACGATTCCAACGAAACCTAACCTAAAAATGGTAAAAGAATGGACCGTTTTAAGAGAGCCATTTCTCACGTATTGCTGGACAATTCGCTCTCTGAATTAGAACAGTCTATTAAATTTACGTTAAACACAAAAAATGAATCACTGGGTGGGAAAAATTTGAAGTTTATTTTGGATCAGCTCGCCTGTGGAAAGAGAGTGTGAGATGGGGTTTCGGCTATCGTTTTACAGTGTAGTTAAACCGACAAACAGGCCCTGGTTTGCACAAAAAAAAAAAATATCACTCCATTTTGAAACTGTTCATGCGCATAGAGCAAAATTCTTTCTGTGCGCATGCGCAGTTTCAAAACGAAGTTATAACTTTTTACTCGTTGTCCCACCGAAAACATGTATATGTGCACCCCACGGAAATTATTCATCACATGTCATTCATTACATGCTATTTATTACATTTAGCCCCCACAGGAAACTTCTCATTACATGTATATCTGCATGTAAT
>CM055404.1:151698338-151718059 GCA_029228625.1 Pseudolycoriella hygida | reverse complement strand
TCATGAACAACTTAAGGACGTTTCTAGAAAAAAAAATTGCTGTCCGCAGATGGAAATGATAAAACAATTAAAACAGAGACATTTCGAGAATTTCAAGATTTTGGAGTTTTGAAATTTAGAGAAACTTATCTGCTTTTCAAGTCTACGCTAACTACGCTCGCAAAGGCGCTATGACAGCATTTTGAATTGGTTGCTATTCATGATAAAGTTAGTTGCAAAGACATTTCTTTTGTTCCAAAAATTCGTATCAATAAAATTGTTTAGGAATGAAGGTAAGAAAATTTCCTCATGAACAACTTAAGGACGTTTCTAGAAAAAAAAATTGCTGTCCGCAGATGGAAATGATAAAACAATTAAAACAGAGACATTTCGAGAATTTCAAGATTTTGGAGTTTTGAAATTTAGAGAAACTTATCTGCTTTTCAAGTCTACGCTAACTACGCTCGCAAAGGCGCTATGACAGCATTTTGAATTGGTTGCTATTCATGATAAAGTTAGTTGCAAAGACATTTCTTTTGTTCCAAAAATTCGTATCAATAAAATTGTTTAGGAATGAAGGTAAGAAAATTTCCTCATGAACAACTTAAGGACGTTTCTAGAAAAAAAAATTGCTGTCCGCAGATGGAAATGATAAAACAATTAAAACAGAGACATTTCGAGAATTTCAAGATTTTGGGGTTTTGAAATTTAGAGAAACTTCTCGAAACATGTTTTACTTAAAATAGTACGCTGGTTAAAATAGGTCTCTGTTCGTTGCAATTTCAACAAACAGATATCTGTATTTCGAGCTGGGCATCCTGGCGCCAAAAAAGTTTCCATAGCAATCTTGAAGTAGGGAATTTGTACATTACCATGCACTTGGTTCACCGGGTTGCCTACTTGAGAAATTTAAGCTACTCAAGTTATTCAACCGTGAATGTAGAGAGCAGCAGTAGCATGGTGCCAAATTGAAATTTATATGACGTATAATATTCCTTACTGTCGTTACAATGCTTTTACTGATTTTCGGCACCAGGCTACCTTCTGAAAGGCTACTCCAGAGGCGTGACAGCCTTTTGTTTTGATCTTTAAGCGAAATTATCAAGGTTAATTTAGCTGCAGTTACGACCGAAGCTAACTTCATTGCAACAACATCAGCTAACTTCACTCATAAATTTAGCAACATCAGCTGACTTCATTGCAAAGTTTTTCGAACCATGCTGCCTTCTGGAAACGACCAGAGGGTCAAAACCTCACCTTCTAATTAAAATGTAAAATTTTGCTAAAGTCCAAGAAATTCCAAAAACATCATAATGGTGACAATCCAATTTATCCCACAACATTCACATGTACCAATTACGCTTGCGTGCAGATTAACACGTTCGGCTTACGTCGAATAAATAGTAGGTGAAGGTTGTGGTATAGGTTGAACTACAAAGCAATACATGTGATGATTTCGAAGCTTCCACCACTGTATATGAAAAACATTCATTTCAGAAAAGAGGCGGTTTCTGCATTTCTACGAGGGCTCTAAAAAGCCTCAAATCGCTCATCGGTACAAATTATGAGTATGTACGAGTGGTGGATAAACAGAAAAAAGGGTCTGAAATGCTGAAAACTGAGAGAGGCTGTTCATGTTCATAAATAGCGTCCACGTTTTTCTAAACAATTTTACCCATCCACCTCCATCGCATTTAATATTTCTACATAAGTCCTCCCTTTAATTACGTCCAAGTCTGTAAACGCTCTCCCGCATCAATTATAAAATGACTGAAAAGAAAGTATTTTCTCTCTGTCGTTCTTCTTTTGATGGTGAGAAATCATTTGTATGATACAGTGGTCCAGTAAGATTTAGTATTTGATTATTAATTGTGTTGCTAGTGCAGTCAGGTTTATAATTTTTTTGCGTGTTTATTTTGTCCCAATTTTCAAAAATTTGCGACGACGTCCAATCTTTTTCTTCTTGATAGACCCCCTCCTCCATCGCTTTTCGTCCAACTTTGCCGAGCCCCCTCCCTCCCTTTTGACGTCATTTATGAACAGCCCCAGAAGAAAAAAAATACAGAAATTTCAAAAAAAATGAAAAAGGGAGTATATAAACGGATGTAATAATTAATCGAAATTGCCGAAAATAAATTGGAATAGTTATTTATGCACCACGTACTACATGTCGGTCATATTGTGAGAGATTGGTGAAAAGTCCCAGGGCGGCAGCCCGTGGAATTGTCACCAATAGAGCACATATGACCGACATGCAGTACATGTTGGATATGTAATTTTATGTATCTTTCGCACAAAAAGCCATTTTGAGCACAAAGCACGAAAATTATGCTCTTCAATTTTTTCGAAATGAACTTGAACATTTCATGAAGCAACCATTGAAAAACGTCAACCTATGAATGAAACTCGACAAATAAAACCATATTAGTCCAGTTCGAACGTTTCGAACTGGACTAATATAGTTTTATTAGTCGACTTCGAATTTTGACCAAAAACGTCAAGTTAAAGTCTAGTTTTCAGTGCGAAAAATAGCACATTTTGGGCGAAAGATACATAAGTTCATTTAAAAAATTATTTTTACCGAAACTTTAATGAGAATTGACCGAAAACTAATTGAACGTTGAACACATAAATAAATCAACTCTTCCAAAAACTAAGTCATATAAATTACCAAATGAAAACAGCAAAAATAAAAACCAATTTTACCAAAAAAATATTTATTTTCGCCAATAAATAATTCACAATTTACCGATAAAACGTTAATTGTCACGAAAAATTCCGATTACAAAATAAAAATCGTTCTCTGTTTGAATTGAGTTTGTTTAGATCAAAAGTCGGTGTATTCTAACGCAAACGATTGTTGAAAAGGTCTAAAATGTGTATGTGTCGTTAATGTTTAGATGTTTGATCAGAAAATAATAATCTAAAGACGAAAGCAAAACGTCTTTTCGAAAGTTGGAATAGAATGACTTTTGGACAAGCACTTATTATTGAATATGCCTGTCGTAAGCTAAAATTACTGCTATAACGCCCAGCTACGTAATTTGAAGAACGCTAAGTATGTATTTTCTTTGAGAAATGAGAAGCTATTGCTAAGGGGAACATGTTCCTTATACAGAATGCACTACAAGGAAATGTGCCTATCAGTTTTCTAAAGTTGAAGAAATATGTAGCTGGGCGTTATTAACGCTCGTAGTGCGAGTCCCCAGAATTCTAGAAGTGGTCATATCACAGGATTATGTAATTTTGTTATAATACCTTATAACACGTGTTCCCCAAAATAGTATTCTCTACAACTTTGCCTTTGACAGTAAATCTTTATATTGCATAGATGAGCAAATAAGCCGAAAAACCATCTGCTTTCGTTTATAGCCAAGAGCCTCAATTTTGTCAGTTCCATTGGCCCCAGTGCCCAGACCACTGACCCGTTTCCACAAAAAGAATTTTCCCAGTTTTGCGAGATCAAATACTTTCATTTGACAGCAAAATAAACAATTTCCGTGCTATACTTCCTGAGAAATTTGCGAAAAAGTTTCACCGACCCTCGAAAAACCATATTTTTGTTCACTTTTTCGAACCGGAACCACTTGACCGATTTGGCTCATCTTTCAGGGAAAAAAGTGTATAGGGTGAACGGCGAAAAAAAAGTGAAGGCGGATGGACGACCGGACATTTTTTTTGCTGATTCGTCATCCCTAGACAATAATAGAATTATCCCTCCAACTCCTGCCTCGATCTACCCCATGTTACAACGAAGTTGTTTCTAGTAAGCGCATAGACCTTTTTGTACTTTGTACGGGTCCAACAACGTAATTTCAGGACTTTCCTCGATATTTATTTCGACTTTGGCTTAGGCTTTACCACGAATCGTAACTTATGTTTGGACCCGCACAAAGTAAAGGGGGCCTATTCGTTTGGCACACAATATAAAGTAAGTGCGATATAGCGCGTTCCAATTTGTTGAAAGCAAAAGTTATGTGCGAGATTTTATGTCCCAACGAGTACAAGAGCAGAGCCCCCAAAGGAAAACATATTAGGAGAACATTAAAAATAAAAGTTGAAAGAAAAAGTAGTTGAACCTTCAAAACTAAAGTTGAAGAATCGGCGCAGCAGACCATGATATTAATGTACAATAAAAAACCGATCGAGTGGCGACACACTTTTCTAGTCTTTTTAAGCTCTTTTTGGCGGTTGGCACACTCATTCAGTTTTGGGCACACGAATCCAAATTTTGGCACACTATCATTTACATAAAAATATTCATTTTTACTCCTTTTGTATGGTGGGCGAATGAACCCGTCCCCTCGAATTTCAAGCCGAGCGTCACTGCATTTTTCGTTTTGGGGTCTAAATAAGAGAAATACGCAATACATTTGAGGGGAATATCGACGCTTGCCGAGATTTCCTCTTAAATGCCAATCAATGCTTTATTGAATAAGCGAAAAAGAGAAAACGAACATAGGAGAATGACAATGTCGTTGTCAGCAGTAGAGATGAGCGGGTTGACCATTTTTCGAAACCCGACCCGATAAAATTTTTCGAAACCCGAAACCCGAATTGTTTCTAAACCCGACCCGGACCGAACCCGACCCGATAAAATTTTTTTGAAACCCGAAACCCGAACTGTTTCAAAACCCGACCCGGACCAAGCCAGACACTTAAGTTTTTCGAAACTCACAACCCAAATTACTTCGAAACGTCTGTATTCTTCACGGACCTTAGACTAAAACAAAATTCGTGTAATGTAAGATGATAAAATTTAGACGAGTTTTGTAAAATATAAAAATTCAATAAAGGATCGAAGGACCGAATAAAATGATGCAACAACCCGACCCGGACCGAACCCGACCCGATAAAATTTTTCGAAACCCGAACAGTTTCCAAACCCGGCCCGGACCGAACCCGAAAAAAACAATGCGGGTTCGGGTCGGGTTTTTCGAAGTTTTGGGCAACCCGCTCATCTCTAGTCAGCAGTTAATAATTTCTCTTTAACCTGCTAAATTTTTTAGGGGAAACAATGCAAAGAAAAATTCTGTCTTTCGGTAATCAGAATTTTTCATTACATGTGACAACTAATCTTTTTATCGGTATATTGTGAGTTTTTTATTGGTATTCAATGAACAAGTTTTTGACGAAAATAAATATTTTTTTGGTAAAATTGGTTTTAATTTTTGCGGTTTTCATTTGGTAAATTATGACTTAGCTTATGGTAGAGTTGATTTTTTTATGTGTTAAAATTTGAATCAGTTTTCAGTAAACGCTGATTAAAGTTTTGCTAAAAGTGAATTTTTTAAATGAATTTCCAATTTATTTTCGGTAATTTGAAATATTTTTTGGTCGTATATAAAAAATGAAAAAAAATTTTTTTTAAAAAATTAAAAAATAGGGCTGAACGGGATTAACGTGTATCCACTCTCACATATATTTGTCATCTTTTGCGACGCCTTGTGTAATGTAAAACTTTAGAATGGCTCGTAATTTCAAACAAAAATAAATAAAAACTTTTTTTTAAGAAAAAATTCTTTAATACTTCCTCTCATTTTATCGAAAAACCACTCTTTTACACAGCAACCAGAATAAATTTGAAAATTAATCTATGCTGGAGCATCATGACAAAAGTGTGTTATGTTGTTGTGTGTAAACCTAACAAAAAATTTAAGAAACAGTTTTCTTTTTCTTACTAACTTCGGTTTTCTTCTTTAATTTTAATTTTTTTTATTTAAGTTTCTATAAGCGTAGTTTCATTGTTAAATATTAGTAAATTAAATTAGTTCTTTATTGTATTTCTCTTACTTTTCTTTATTTACTAATTTTTAAGATTTTCCATGAATTAAATTTACGTCGAATTTTAACTGTCACAAACGTGTACATAAATTTGTAATGTTTTTTTTCTCTAGTTCTCCCGTTTGATACTTTTTCCCCACTTTTCATTTACAAAAAAAAAAAAACGTTAAAACAAAATTTTTAATATTTTTTGTTGTTTTATTTTTAAATTAGGTATAGTTGCTGTGTCTTACAACTGACGTAGCACATCGATTCTTCATTTTGTATAGGATCTAATAATTTTGCTTTTCTCTTAAATTTTATTTTCATTTTTAACACTAATTTTAAATTAAACACGGAAAAAAACATTTAAGGTATATTTACAATCGGTTTCAATAATTAATCAATTAATTAATGTATTCGTAAAAAGAAACTTATTTTTTCAATGACAAGAAAAGAAAGTTTTTAGTTTCAATTACTTTCTTTTATTTCAAAATTCATTAAATTTTTTTTTTTTGATGTGAACATTATTTTCATAAAATAGTTCACGTTGAATTAAGTCAACACAACTAAATAAGAGTTCAAATATTAATTTCGAAATGAAAGTTTAGAATGTCTCTTTCTGAAGCACATACGCCCAAAAAAAATTGAAAAAAAAAATCAGAAAACGTTTCATAGTAAAAAAAACACATTTTCACCATCTTTATCCGCTATCTGTCCTTGTCTCACCTGCTTGTCGTGTTTGCATTTATACCTGCCGATGCTGTGCCACCCCCATCACTATTTTGAACTAATTTCGTTAACGCATCACCACTGCTAGTGCCGACAATTACTTGATTACTTGCACTGCCACTGGGTGTCATAACATGTTGCTGTCGAATATTCGAAATATTTTGAGTATTGGCCACTGTAGCTATTCGTTGTACCGTACTGGACGCGTTATTTTTATTTTGCATCGGCAACGCTATGTTTAACACTTTTTGATTCAATGACGCAAATAAAGGCTGGCCGCGGTTGTTTATGTTGTTTTTGTTTACATACAAAATTCGACTACGTTCATTGTCGTAGACCATGTTGATTTTCCTATTCGATTGCTGTTGCTGCGAAACTTGCTGTTGCTGAGATGTGGCTAAGTGATGGACTGCTTGCGCTGTTAATATTGTCGGCTTACCGCAACCACCGCCACTCGCGGATCCCTGTAGGTTTTGGCCTGCTGAAGATGGTACCACATTCACTTTAAAGTTGGACAGCGGTGGTTGCATTTTTAACTGTAGATCTTGTGTAGGTGTTCCGAGTGCCATAGTCGATGCGTTTGTTGTATGCGATGAACCTGAGACTGAGTTTATGATGAATTTATTGTGAGATTGCGATGGTTGACCAATTAAAGTGATCGGTTGATGGTGCACGGCAGACTGGGGTGTAAGACTGTAATTGTGGTTTGATGCCACAGCAGCTGCATTTAGGGCAAGATTATTGCTAGCAACAACATTGAATTCGCTGGGAAAGGCAGCCATTTTGATGTAAGTTGCACCCTCGATTTTGGACTTCACTTCAGTCGAATCTTCAGCTTTGATTTCGACAGGTCGCTGCTGGATATGAAGTTTTCGGTTGATGATGGAGGCCTTTTTAATCAGCTGCTCAAATGCTAAAATGTTGGAAAGAAGACAAATATTAGATCGTTAGTGACATTTTTTCTTTCGTTTTTGGTTTCAGGAGTCGGCGACATCATTTACTAGATGGCAGGGATGGTGGTGTAAACTATTTCAGGCAACAAATCAGCTCGCCCCGTCGACTGACATTTTCAAGAAAACAAATACCAGAGATGTGCGGGCCGACGAAATAAATTACCAAATGGCGACAAATGGAAATGTTTTTGAGATAGAGCAAGGCCGTTTCCACTCGTTGCTGAGAAAATGAAGAAATGGTTTGTAGAAATACAAAGCTGTAAATTCAGCACCACATCCCCCTGAGATCCCACTTCGTCTCTTCATTTCGTTGGAACTTTGCTATTTTTTATTGTTTTTAATGAAATTTACTGCTATGCTCCCACCGCACTTCCCTAGCACTTTTCTGGTGAGGCATATTGCGATGAGCAGAACTACGCCATGCATACAGTTACAGACTTGCAGCCATTATAAAGCTTCTAAATTATTTCGCCAAGCGCTCAAACCGTTAAAAAACAGAAAGGTTGTGCGTGTAAAGTTTCTTCTTTAGCTCTTTGTGGAAAGGGAAAAAACCTATGGAAAAAACTCGTACGTAATAGAACAGACGTGGCAAAAATACAACGTAAATACAACCGTCCGAAGCAACTGCGTAAAACACCCTTCTGAAACCGCACAATTTTCAAAAAAAAAATTTTACAAAAACAATTTTAAAAGAAATTTTCAAAAAATTGTAAAAGAATTTAAAAAATAAAAAATAATTTTCAAAAAACATTTTGTAAACAAATTTCGAAATTTACAGTGGACTTAATTTCTGAATGTTACATCATTTACATCTAAATTTACATTTAGAAACGTCAAAGCGTAACATTTAAAAATTAAGTCATCTGTAAAAAAAGTTGAAAAAAGTTTTGTCAAAAAATTTCGAAATTAAAAAAAAAATAAATAAATAAACATTTGGGCAAGGGCCAACCTTAGAACTGACCCAGAACCCTAAAGAGAGGCCTCGGACCCATGAATGCAAAGAAAAAACATTTCGCCTGTTTTTTACCTACAACACTGAACAAAATGCCTCAAAGTAAAAGGGATATTCACAAAAAACCACCAAATATCGTGTAGAGTCGCGTAGCTTGAGTTGTGGCCACACTAAGGATCCTACAGCCCGAATCACTCAACCAATTTTCTCTACTTTTCTCGTGGTCGGCTCGAGCCGATTTCCCGGTATCCTAGATACCGCGGATACATTTTTTTCCACACACGATATCAGTAATGATTTACAAAGATTTATGAAGATCGATAAAGATTTTCTCGGGCTATGTACAAGAGAAGAAAATCACAAACGCTGCCCTGACGCAGCGGCCGCTAGCCCGAAAATAACAAAATTCAATCCCATCACCGGTTTACCTTTCAGGTTAAAAATAATGTGGAAAATAAGTCTATTTTTACTGGAGTTACCGTGTTGACGCGCGGGTACAAAAATAATAAACAAAAATTTACTTACGACTCTTTTCAGTGGGACCATTGGTATGTTTTCGTAGCGGTGTCGTCGCAGCCGTTGATAAGATAATCGTTCCTTCGCCACTATTCGGCACTTGCGATACTTGTTGAATGATTGGCGTAGCTGACTGTTGATGCAAAATGAAAGCTTTCTGTTGCATCGGATGGGTATTCGTTAAATTGACATTTTCCGTTTTAACAATTGCCAGCTGTGGAGATTTTGAAATTGGAGTGTTTGGCTGCTGCTTAAATAAAATAGGAACGACTTCGTCATCGACTGGTTCTTCTTTGATTTGCGATGAAAGGATAATCTCATTTGCTCGATTCAATATTGTGGTTGCATTTACATCATCAGCAATTGGTAACGGTGAAGAGTTTTTTGGTGCATTTGATTGATCCAGTTGCTGTTGGTCTGACGGTTTTTCTCTACGGAAAAATGGCGTCTCAGGTATACTAGATATGGTGATCACTGACGATCCGACCTTTTGTTGCCGATGAGGTAGTTTCCGTTTGCCGCGCTTCATTCGATCGTCACCGATTTGCAGCAGATCAGATGTGATTCGTTCGAAGCTCGTTTTTTTCGGATCGTCCATAACATCGTCCTCGAGTATACCATTCCAAAAGTTAGCATTTGAATTGAATGACTTGAGATCGTCAAACTGACATTCCTGCAATATGTTTTCCAACATTTTCTCACTGTCCTCATTCTCCAGGCCGAAACTCAATTCTGGCAAACTTTCGGCACTCAAATTGTTTTCAAGCAGCGACGACGAATTGTCGAGTGATGAGGGAGTTTCGTCAGTCGTCAGATCCTCAAACGTGAACGGACTCGTTTGGAAAATGTTGTCTTGAGCATCGGTCAGCATGTAGCTGGGTGGATGTTCGCCGAGTCGTTGTATCTCCACCGCAAGCGATGTGGCTTCGGTAAACGGTGACTCATCCAATTCGCTTGTATTTTCATCGTACATATCCGGTGGCGTCTTCGGACGAAAGTGTAGCCAATCCCGTCGTATTTCGTTCAAAAATTCGGAATACAAATCTTCATCGCTTTTATTTGGCGATTTTACACGATCGATTTGGATTGTTTCCGATGGTATTTCGATTTTCACTTCAGTTGCAGCATTACCGTTCCGTTCAATCGAACTGCTACTGTTACTTGGTACATTTTCACTAAAACTTCTGTCAAACACTGACGATGAGCTTAACATATTGGAACTATGACTACCAGCTATTTCATAATCGTCTAATTTCTCTCTTTTTACGTTAATCGAAATTTGTTCATTTCTTATCACAATATCACTATCACCACCTTCCAGTGGTGTTCTTGTCCTATCAATAGAATTTTTTCGATTTCTCATTAAATCCACAACAATACTGTTACTCATAAGGTCAGTGTCCGTTTTCACTTTAACACTTGTTGCTTCTTCATTTGCGTAGGATGTCCGTTGCGTCTTCGCCGGGTCATTGTCGAAAATTGTGTAGTCCAAACCTGACCACCAATCGTCCATACTTGTTGAACATCTATCGAATATTACACGACCACCGCGACCAGTACGGCGACGAGCAAAGCCGATACACCGTTGTCTTTGGTTAAAACATGAACACAATGTTAACGTAAATTCAAATAAGAAATTAACGCTAAACGTACCGTGCGTGCCGCAAAGATGTTAACGTGTATCTGTACCTAGGATCCGCCAAACCATTCTCCGATTTTGATGTCCACGGCCAATTTCCAAAATTTTTTGTCAGAGGCTAAAAATGGTGAAATGAGACGTTAGCGTGGTTGGAATGACGATCAAAATAAAAAGTGGGATTTCGACTAAAAAAAAATTTCAAAAAATATCATCCTTAAAAGTAACTTTCACGGATGCCCTTAGTTATATGAAAAGGTTGATGTTCGGGAGTTTGCGGGAGCCAATTTACAGTTTTTGTTAATAGATTACGGATGTTTCGAATGTATAAAAGACAGTGCTGAATGTTAAAAGATTATATTTGTTCAGTGTCTGTTCTGATATACACATCGGTGTACCGATGAAATCACATATTTCGGTATGTGAGGGCATGATATACCGAAATCAGCATTTGCTTTGTTTCGTCAGTTTGTCCTTCGTTAAACGATTGGAATAAACGACCATTCATAAATGACGTCTGGTCGTTAGGGGGGGGGGGGGGGGGGTGGAGGGGGTAAAGGGAAACCGGACGAATTCGGATGGTGGGGGTAGGGGGGTTATAAGAAACGTGACGTCCTGTTCAGAATTTGTCGTTTTGTCAAATTGTCAAGAAATTATAACTTATAACTGGGAGCATGCCCGTGGTTGTTTGTCGATAGAGAAACGCAGACTTTTCCTTTAGTTTCGTTGACAGTCTGTTAGAAGAAAAATGTACATAAAAATAGCAAAAGTATTCATTCTACAATAACAAAATATTTTTTTTTGTCAACTCAAATTTTTCATTGTAACTATGAACGATGAACTTATGTTTTATTAACAAGATTCGTAAATCTGTTGTTTACAAAGCTACCGACAATGAGCTGGACAATTAGAGTAATCATTATTTTCCACTGAGTACTCGCTATTGCCTTCAACATTCCCTAACATCACTTTTTGACCCCAGAATATGCATTTGTTGTAACGTTCTGAATGCTACGTACTTCAGGTTCCAGAGCCATGCACTAGATGAAAGAGCAATTTATGTTCAGAGAGCCATTGCATTTGTATTTCTTTTGTTTATGCTGTAAGGCAAATAATAATAACAATCTGCCTTACAACCCATGAAGAGTTAGAGGCTAGAACATTATTTACTAGTTTCGCTGTTTGTGGTTCTACTTTTTTGAGATCCTTTCATTACCGGAAAGTTTTACTGTGCCAGTGGTAACCTGTGCGACAAACCCAGTGATATCTATGAGATGTAACTAGTAGCGAAACTGGTAGGAGTAGAATACCGGTTCTCCCAACAATGCCTTTTCCGATAAGCCGTACGATGGCACTACACTCAACTTTACGTGACTTGAACGATTCAATCAGTTTTGTTTCGTTTACAAATCTAACAATCGGCACAAATCCGTCTGCGGTTGAGTTTCGTAACAACGCACTGGCAACTCAATCTCGTAGTAGTAAGCAGACGTGTTAACCATATGCAAATACCACACTCCATGCAAGTGACTTTTACTATCAACGTAAAAATGTTGTGCCTTACAGAAGAGAATACAAAGGCATTGCAGATATGCCTTATTGAGTGAAAACACCGGTTTCGAGTCTGTTTAGAAGTTGCTTAAGTTACGAGCCTCTATTGTCTTTTCCTTTGTTCTCAAAAAAGAACAAAAGAAAGACTCGTAACTAGCACGGGGCTTGTAACCATTACACTTACATGAACAAACTATAATTTAGCTACACAACATCAACTTGAATCAAACTATAATAACTGTGTTTTGAAGATTTCTAGAAAAATTATGACAAAGTACGTCATCAATTTGTGAAACACCACTCTGAATGGCGGGGTGCAAAAAAGGCCGACCCGCTCACCTCTATCTGGAATATTATTTAGTATCAAATTAGTTGACGTCGATTTCTCAGAAATCATAATGTCATAAGGTAATTTCCTGAGAAAAAGTTAAAAATGAATAAATTTTGAGAAGAAAATTTGACACTGCCTTCAAGACGAAACGGTAAAGTAATAATAATCAACGTGCCAGCAGCAAAACAAAAAAAATTTTTTGTAGACAATTTCGAAAATTAGAAGCCATAGAACTAACAGAGAGTGATTTGAATAGATTTTCGTTTCTCCTGACTACGAAAATGGAATTTTAACTATCGCTAGGAACTGCCCAGATCTCCATAATTCCTCTTTGCATCTGGTGCATTACAGTCGCTGCTTCATTTCGGATTTCGACTGAAATTTGTTTTCGGCTGCAAGTCGTTTCTTTACAAATACTCACCTTTTGATACGAGCAAGGTTTAAGTCGTTTGAACGCATACGTTCCTTCATCTTCGACATTATCATGTCCCAAGTGATTCGATGAAAGTGGTTCATCTTCATCGGATGATAATGGTTCGATGTTTGGTCCTGAAAATGGAGACCAAATTTGATTAAAAAACAAAAGAAAACCAAAAAAACATTTGCAGAACGAGACATTCGGAATTTGGATCACAATTTCTGATTGGAATAATTTTTGCGGGTTAATTTAATTTTTCTAGAGTTGTATAAAAACAGATTCAGTATTGATCTCTTCTGGGCATGGGAAACGTTACAAAGTTATCGATAATAATTATCGCTCCATTGACTATTTTGAGTTACGTTTAAAAAAAAAATTATTTAAATAATGGATCATAAAGACCGTAAATAGAAATCATATGCAAGGGACACGTACGCATCAGAGTAGATCTGACAAAGAGAATTGATGATGTTGCAAAAAGACTCGACCGAATCTAACTAAATATTATCTCAACTCTTGCAATTACGTCCACATTACATTGGATTGGGAAAAGGCACCATTGAAAAATGAGGGTGTTAAAACGTCTCCTAATCTTCAAAAAAAAAAAATCCAAAGAAATTTTTGTGCTAGGGCCGATCTTAGAACCGACCTAGAGCACTAAGCAGAGGGTTCTGACCCGTGACCCAAATTTCCATGGACAAAAAGTTCGCGTCAATTTACTTTAATGAAAATTTGTTTGGGTGCGCCCGACTTTAGAACCGACCTATGGCACTGGACTCATCTTTTAATGGAAAAAATGATCCACTCAATTTCCCATACAACATAACAAAAAGTTTTTTGGCTAGGGCCGACATAGGCCCTAAATTTCTTCTTGATTACTGTTAGGGTTTCTATTACCTCTCAAATAGAAAATCTGACAGAATTTTACCCGATTGACATCATCATCATCATCAAACTTTATAGACCGTTAGTACCTTCCGGTGTGAGGTCTTTCTGCCGCAACCCCAGATTGGTGAACTATCGTCCTCCATGCCCTCCTATCGCCCGCCAAGGAGATGGTTTGTTCGCCCAGAGAAAGTCCCCTAACTTCTAAATCTGATTTAATTGAATCGATAAACCTTCTCCTTGGTCTACCCCTTGGCCTAACACCCGGGATTTGTGCATCCAAGATCCTTTTCGGTAGCCTGTTGTTACCCATCCTTTGTTACCCGATTGACATAGAAAAAAATATGGAGCCCTAATGTATGGGCCCCAAACCCTAGCTAAGTCCAAGCGATAGACAAAAAAAAGTTTCTTCTATAAATTGTTGGGTTTTTATAGACTTATTTGGTACCTCTTGCGACGTGTGAGAATTGTGACTCGAGAGCGGAAGGCAATTTTTAGCAAGAGGTGCAAGTTTATCTACCGAGAACAGATATATATGGAGATAAATGAAAATGCTCTCGAGGAATAAATACGAAAGATAAAAAAAGGTCAATGAAAATAGGAACAGATTTGCTCGAGTTGCATACAAAAAACTCGTAGAGAGTAGAGAATCATCTGGACAGACTTCCGGTCCATCGGACACCATAACATCCGTACATCCAGACATCCGGGCACCCTGACATCCGGACGAAATTCGACCTCAATTGTGCCGTAAGACACAAGACTTGCGTCAAGGGAATAAGTGTCGATATAAATCGAAAAATCAATTCTCAAGATTTATATTTTGATTATCAATGAAGAAAAATTTTCCAAGCAATCCCATACATTGGTATTGCAGCGTGTGTTAATATTCAAGAATTTCGAGAATTTTCCAGAAATTTGCAGAGCTTTCGATAACTTTAAAAAATATTCAGAACTCTCGTTAAATTTTAAGAACTTTTCAGGACCTTCGTTAACCTTCCAGAACTTTGCATGTGCCTAGATAAACGTAATAAGGTTCATCTCCCTCCAACTCTCCCTCACGTCACGGCCAAGGAGCTAATAAATCTTACAAGTTTGAGATACTTACGAAGTCTCGGAGGCGAGATAAGATTAATTCATACAGATGGAAATAGATGCAAATGAACGTTCTCCACTGTGGATTACGCTAAGAATTCATAAATACTGCTCAGTATTCGGCAGCAACTCTTAAAAGTTATGGATATTTCACCTGTATTTGACAATAATTCTCAAATTCGTATTTCGTCTTTCAGAAATAGGGAATGTAAAGCCGCTTTCAGTAACCGTTTCACTGTTTTCAAAACAATGATTTTTCCTGTAGAGTTCTTCGTAAAATTTTCAAATTCCGCTGGAAATTTATAGAAAATTTCTTTTTTGAACAGAATTTTTCTGTTTTTTTGAACAATCCACAGAGGATCCCATCCACTGAATGGTCCGCAAGATGTAGAAAGGTTAATACTAACTAAATGCTTATGGTTGGCGCAGTCACAAAAGCTTATAAAGCTCGTGCCTCAAATTCGCCATCCCGCCAATGCTATAATTTAGTTTCATTTTTTCAGAAAGGGCAACTGTAAAATGCAATTGAGCCTTTAGATTCGCTTCTCATAAGACAGTTGGCCCCTTATACTGTCACTAAACATTTTTGCATCTCAACAACCTAACAAAAGCGAACTTAATTTTTCCAATTTCAAATTTTCCGTGAAAATGTATCAATTTTTTCGAAAAGGGCGCATTCGATGACTTTAGTTTTCATATAAAACATCTCAGGAGACATCCTTGAACTCATTTCAGAAGCAAATCTCATGTACCTCACCCTTCCTTTATAAGTTGGTTCAAACACACCGTGTGTCAATGCCGTAAACATTGATGAATCGATTAAAATTTCTAGATATCAGAACGTGAGCTGCATTTAAATTATTCGACACTTAATGAGAAAATAAATTGAGTGCAGCAACTTGTTGCACTGCCAGCTATAGAAAAATATTTTTCCTATCCAAAAACTTGAAAAATTGTACAACTTTCCTAGAAAATTTGATGAAATCTACTGAAACTGAAAAACTGGTTTTTTGACTGTTCACGTTACGTCACAAATCGGGGGAGGCTCAAAGAGCTTGTGTGACACTAGCGTGATAGGGGGAGGGGGGTCCAGAGGAAATCCATATTTTTCGTTACGTTATTTATGAAATTGGAATTGGAGGCGATAGTTTGTTCGTGCAGTGAAACTTCCCTAACTTCTATGCCGGATTTAATTGAGTATTTAAACCTTCTCCTTGGTCACTCGTAAGAACTGCTTTTTGCGGAAGGCTGACGCGAAATGGATCAAGAACCGGTGTTGTATTCGGAGGATCGCTGGACAGTAAGAGTAGGTTGTGACTATCGGAAACCCCCAAATGCTCTTGCGTATCAGGAGGGAAAACGGGCATACACTCAAGTTCTCTCGATGTTGTGGGATCATCCGAAATCAATAAACTTGGACCTGTCACCCAAAGCAGGTTCCTGGTGGCAATGTGACGGTTTATATAATGATTTAAGTGGTGAACGGGAAGGAAATGAAGGATCCTAGTATCAGTGTTTCAAGATCGACAATTTGATCTTCCCAAACTGACAAATCCATCTGAGACAGCTAGTCAATTTTTCCAAGCAACAATCGAAAAGAAAAACTGAAACTTTTTTGAAAGCCGAACTTTTTTTTTACTGTGTGGAAACCGATGGGATTGAGGGACCTTCCGGTATATACCATGATATCAAACATTGCGTTCGTCTTTCAAACCTCGTAAGCTGACTTTACCAAAAATGTAACGTTTTTCCGAATGTACAAATGGAATCATAAAAATCTTACCTGGACTGGGATACGGTTTGTCACGTTGTGTCGTTTTGTGCTTTCTCTTTTTGTACTGTCGCTTTTCTTTACGACCACTACAACTGCTGGCAACATCAACTTCACGTTTAATATTTGCACCAGCTGTGACGGAATGATATTGTTGTGGCAGAAATGGGTGATGGTTACCGGCCCATGGCAATGGACTTGACTGTGCAACACTTGATGAAGAATGCGAAAATTGATTCGCATAAATTGGCGCAAATGCAGGTCTGTGGAGAAGAATTGGAAGGTCATATGACGCGAACAAAATTGGAGAATCCGTGCGGAAAGCATACCTCACTGCAGCAGATTTGACTGCATTGTTTATGTATTCATTTAGAAGGTGGCCACTGAAATCTCTAGTTTGATAACGTTTTTCGAATATATCAACACTCAGATGAAGTTGTTCCTGTTTCGTCTTTTCTCTCTTCTTCACCAGGTCTAACAGTGACACAGCACGACATAAGTCTCGTCTGGAAATTGTATTTTATTTAACATTATTTTCCGAACAAAATCAAAATGTTCCTCACCTCAATTTCAACATTTTTTCGTAGGATGTTTCATCATTCTTTCGATTTTTTCTGGTTTGCATTTTTTCCGTACGCCTCCTAAACGCCAAGTAAGGATTGTTTGGTGCTGCGCCTGGACGATTTTCCGTTCGTATCGACAGAATCAATGGATGTTGCATTGTCAAACGTTTATTCAGCCAATAATCATAAATGGTGACACTCAGCTCGTCGTCTTGTTTGAGTAGGGCTTTGGCTTCACCAACGGTAACAACTGTTTGGCCGGAACTCTTTTCCAACCGATCCATCATCTCTTCAAACTTCAGCGGCGTCAAATTTAGTCGACGTGACTGCGGCGAACTCACCCATGCTTCATCAGCCGAATCCATGTCGTAATCGGGAATGTCTTGTTCCATACCGAGAGCTGTTGAATGCAAAAAAAAAAATGATTTCAAATCGTGAGATAAATGACACGGTGTTCGAGACTTACGTTGCATGTGGATCATTTGACGTGTCGGTTTGAAGTCTGCGGGATAACATTTTTCGTAAAAAGCTCGATCGGTTTCCAATACTTCGGGCGTTGGTATAATCAATCCAGTACATATGGCTCGTTGAAGGTGATGTTCCTGGAAAAAAAATGAAATGTGAAATTCCGCAAACAAAATGTAAGGATCAACAGAAGAGAGCCGCTTAAAGGTTGATCTGTCTGCCTCAATGGGGAGTTGAATAAGAAGACATTTACTGAATAAGAAATGCATAACATCAGCCAATGTATAACCCAGAACCCAATCAAAGTACAGAAATGAAAAGTTGACACCGCAGATTACTGGGCGCACCTGCCGGAATCTTACTCGCGTTTTCGTTATTGCTTTGCTCTATTATGCACCACCCCAAACACACGCAGTACCCAAACACAATAATTGAAATGGGTCCCAAGGTGCTGATGTTGAGATGCTCTTCAACCATCGCTAAAAATGGGAAGGTGGCAACTAGGAACATCGCATCTAGTCTACAGTCGGTCTCATTGCCCTTAGCCTAACATTCTAAGGGACAACTTTTACAATATGTATGCAGAAGGTTCGACGATGTACTTCTGTCATTGTCCCGTATAAACGTTAAATTGGCGACATTGGCCAAGAAAAATATTTTAACATTTATATTTTAACCGGAAAAGCAACAAAACTCAACATCGTCTCGAATAAGACAGGGACTATTTGGTAATTTCGAATTCTCAAAAAATGCTCAAAAACTCACAAAATTCTCAAAAAAAATCTCAAAATTAGTCCCTGGTATAAGAGATTGTAAAGAAGTTTTCTAGACCGACATGCGTTGATACATAAATCTAAATGTTTTCTGGGGAAAAACCATGTCACAGAGCTACCATAAAAAGTATTAGCCATAAGAACGTTAATACCTGACACCAATTACGTCTCAAAAAAAATGATTTGATTAAAAAAATCGCAAACAATTGCGATACTGAAACGTGATGAATTTGTCACAATAACAAAAACTATTTGCGACATTCTGTGGAACATTGATCACTTTTTCGTATAGTGAGTGATCTTTCATTGTCAGAGGTTATCGTTCAACATTTTTTAGACACTTTCGAGTAAGGTAATGTTCACAAATGACATAAACCTCCTGAACATAAGGAAAAATAAACTTTAAGGAATGTGTGTGTGGATTTCATGTGAACTGGAGTGTGTGAAATGGGACAAAAGAAGTGCGTAGGAACCGAGATAATTCTATCTAAGAATTTTTACTGCCTTACACAGCCACAAAAGGTCCATGTTGTGCTTCCTGCGTGACAATGCAAGTCGCGCGCGGAATAATTGACATTTGGCGGAAATTCCAATTAAAAATTATGTCTGGGTAAGAAAACGTTTTCCGGCGACGACTGGTATACTCCGACATAACTTTTACGGTAGGAAAATTTGTCTCTGCTCTCTAGGGATTGGAATTCTCATCTCCTTCACCCACCCTTTTTCACCAAAGAGCAAAGACACGTTCTGGCATGGCTAGCGGGCAGTTTTCCCTAAAGATGTTCAACTCCTTGGTGCGATTTAAAAACTATAACATATGCGAGGGACCCGTACGCATCAGAACAGATGTGGGAAACAGAATAGATGTTGCAAAAAGACTCGAACGTATCTAAGTAAGTATTGCCTTAACTCTTAAGTATATGTACTAGTAGTTGTACTAAGTTTTGTACTAGGGCCGATCATAGAACCGACGTCGTAAGGAAAACTGCAATCTTTGTGTTCGTAAATCTAGTACTGTTGAAACACTTTTGACTTAAGTTCTAAGGTGTCGCTAAAATTACTTTATCTACAGGGACGGAAAAGTGAAAACCGACAAGTTTCTGATTTGTATGGTAAATTCGAATGACAAATCATGGGCGCGCGGTAGCAATGCGCCCGTGACGCAAGTCCCCACGAGCAAAAAATTCAGAAAATTTTTTTTCTTAGACTTCGGAACCATACATACAGCTAAGTTTTGACTTCCCCCCCTTGCGACGTACCCCCCGGAAAATATTTTTCCTAGATTCTACGGAAAATTCTAAGGCGAAATGTCTTTTCACTCATTAAAATCGGTCCAGT
>CM055404.1:151684706-151697838 GCA_029228625.1 Pseudolycoriella hygida | reverse complement strand
TTAGAAACATTCGAGACTTGTGTCACATTTCTTGTCAATTGTCAGATAAATAACATGGGAAATTTTCCCATACGTATATAAAGATCTATGGCGGAAAAAAGTCTCCACGCAGAAATATATTATCGCCCAGTTTTCTAAATTTTCCCAGAAAAAAATTTCGTGCATTTGCCTAAATTGGGGGAAAATAATTTTGGAGGATAATAAAAGAGATCAATGAGCAATAAATCACACAATTCAAATTGGAACTTGTGACTATTCCTCTACTAAGTTCCTAGGTTCCTACTTGTTCGTATAGTTTATGCATTTTTCATCATAATATCCAAATTCGCGTCGGCTTTACCTTACAAAGATACATGACTGCTAAAACTGTCACCATAGATCCTTTAGGGATGTCTTCTATCGAAAATTGACGATGAAAATAAGAACCAAAGATCATCCACTTCAAGATTTTGAATCGAAGTCTGTTTAAGGATTTTTTTTCCTTGTTTAAAATCGACAATAAATCTGGTGGGTTGACTGTGTAAAAAACAAAAATCTTTGAATCATATGACTGTATGCAATTAGATTCTTACTTTTAGGATATTCGGGTACCACTTTTATAGTCCTGAAAGGCGCAGAATGGCTTGGTTTTAAGTGTACAAGTTGTATATAGTTGGTGTCGTTCATATGATGTCTAATGAAACCAATTTGCCGTTTTAGCACAGGTAAAACAATGGCCGTGAAGGGCAAGAAATCCGTTCGTCGCATATCAAAAAATGTAGGCGATTTCATGCGAATTGTCCCTCCTGTTAGTGAATTGTAATAGGTGGCGCTAATAGACGCAGATAATTTTAACAATGTATCCATTCCACCCACAGGTTGAGTCACTCGCATTTTGAGCTTGTAGAAACACAAACTATCGCGCACTGTTTCAAAATAGTGAAGTTCATTAGATAATTTAGATCCAAACAAATCTTTCAGAAACTTTCGCTTCCCGTCATCCGTCAAAGGATTCGGAATATTCTGTACGTATTCAGCCAACTTTAGGTAATGATATTTTCGATAGTCGCTTATTTCACCTTCAATTCTTTTATGAAACAAGCGAACTTTGTCAAACTGAACGAAGCCGTTGCCAGCTATAGTTGCCAACATTGGCATTTGTTGCGGAGTCAAGCCAATATATTCTCGTAGAGCAAATTTGTTAAATTCAATTGTAGTCCATTCCCCTTTCACCAAATTGATATCCCTGCATGACCAGTAGCGCCACTCGCCTGAGAATATCAGAAAATGCGAATCGTTGCCAAGAATTGCCAGTGCATTATTTTTGTTAGCATAGTCGACCACATCGACAATGTACTTTGGTCCAAGCGACACATGTAAAGTGCCAAACATTTGGCAAACAGCACGTAGGTCTTCAGCAGGTGAAGCGCCCTCGGAACTTAACAAATCTTTTATTTCTTCCAACGGAACATTTGCATCAATTTTGTCTATTATCTTGATGTTCGTCAGATATTTTTCACTTTGCCTTTGTGTCCAAGTCTCCAGGTCGTTGTTGTACGATGGTCCGATTGAGAAAAAATGTAATTCAGCGCCGGATTTCTTCAGCGCTTCGAAACGGTCCACAAAGATTTCATGAATTTGTTTAAATGCTGGTCCACAAATCGTTTCCACCGTGCTTAAGTGTTGCATAATGTTATATAAAACGTCGATCAATTGAAAGACTAAAACAACAGGTCGATCTGGAAATTCACTGTGGCAAACAATTCAAGTTCTAATGAAAACACATTTCGTTAAAGTTCAAGTGACAGAACAACGAACCTTTTTTTGTTGTGAATTTCTTCCAAGATGTTAACGTAATCAACGCCATTTGGTACTTCATTTCGAATAAAAGTTTCCAGGCCCCAGACTCCCATATTCCTTAGAATTTTCGTTGCAAATAACAGTCTGAAAGCGCTGGTAATGACTTACGCAAACTATTGGACATGAGTGTGAAATGCGTGCAGTTATAGGAAGACTAAATTATTATGTATGTGTGTGGTAACAATGAACGCAAAATATCTGTGCAAGAAGCGTGTGCCAGTCACGTTTTTTCCGTAGCGAAGGTCCTCAGAGCGCTCATACATTGCGTATCGAAAGATTTATTAAGTAGCGATAGCTACTTTATGTTTTCACACTTCCTATCCGTCCGTCCTTACTGCACCTAGGAAATCAACTTTTTTGACTTCACTATCGCTACTTTCCTGTAAAAACCCAACGGGACCGATTTTACTCGCTGCACCCCTCAGCAATTCGATTTCCTTCACAGCTAGTTTAGGGGCCTATAATGACGTCCGACATCCTATACCAAGGAGAAGGGGGTGTGAAAAAGCGGACGCACCTGGACGGGGGGAGTGGGGGTCAAGAGCTTATGGATAGCGTATTTATACCAGCTCCAATCGACGAAGTGCTGGTCACAGAGAAAAATGATTCTCCGGAAAATCAACACCTTCCGACATTGCTAAAGTTGAAATCGTTAAACACAGATCAAATGTCGCCAGACGGTTCTAAAAGATACCGACCAATAATGTAAGGTTTTATTAGCCACCGATTCAAATCTGTGCGTATTTGCAAAACTGAATCAACACACAAAACACGTCCATAAAAGTAGAACCATAACTGTTCCAAAAGTAAGGCCGCCCGCCACGAATTGCTGCTGGGCAAATGAAATAAAGAGGCGAACTTTTCAGTTTTTTCTATTGCAGTATGTATAGTATATAGTATACTTCATCAGTTAGAGTTCTAGTTTCATTGAAATAACTTCATTAACTTACTATGTGTAAAAGTCATAGTTAATGAAGTTCTTTATTTGTGCAGATATTCAAAAGATGCATCAATAAAGATGCGAAACGTCAATAAAGAAATTATTTAATTTGTTTATTATTGATGGTGCGAAAAATCATATCAAGATGAATTATTACTTTTGACTACATTCAAATCTTTTGTCTTCTTCATAAATAATTCTTGTCTATCCTTATGTGGTATACCATTTTTATGGAACCTTTCTCGACCCTTAAGGACTTCACTAGATGACCCCACAAAACAAATATTTTTAATTGCTCGTGGAATGTAGGCACACCATTACTCACTACTTTCAAGGTGGTTTTTCGTGTCTATTAGAATTAGGAGATTATTGACGTCTCGAAGGGTATGAGAGACGTGCAAGTGCACGAGAACTTGTCAGAGTATTAGTGCGATCCTCTTTATATTCGCTCTTTTATAGCCTACACTTACACTGCAGCAGATAAGTTTTTTTTCTTTAGATGAGGTAAAAATAGAAAATTCCTCAACAAAATTGAAGTCTGTGGCTGAAGCAATGAGAGTAAAGTTTATGGCTGAAGGAGAGGAAACTGCAAAGCTTGTGGACAGACCACAGCTCAAGTTGCAATTTTTCTGGAGGGTCAGAGACTTTACCCCAGTTAAGAATTTTTTATTTTGCTCTTCACAAAAGACGAAATTGTGTTTTTCACTGAAAAGAAAACGCAACACAAAATAGTACCTATATTATAAAACAAGGAGAGCCGAAACGTTAAACCCAAGTGGTGAACAAGTCAATTCAAGTCAAGCGGAGCCCGACGACTTCTTCAGCACCGTGGTCTAAATCAGCCGTTTCAACTCCGTGTTATGTAAACTATTTTATGCGCAGACAGACCAAAATTCAGATTCCGAGCAAAACACGTAGGGAAATAAGTGACAGATGGGAAATAAAATAGAGACATATCAACTATCAAAAGTAAGCCTAAATGAGTTAGTTCTGGGTCTAAATTCTGTGTGGAAATCGGACGTTTTTTTGTCCATCTTCGCATAAACTACTTTTCATCCTAAGGGAGAGGTGCGAAAATATTTTCTACACTAGAAAATAAATTCGTCTCGGGAGGGAAATATTTTCGTAAGGGACACATGAAAAGACTTATTTTCGCACCTCTTTCGAATTACCTTATTTTTTCCACTCAGTTGCGGTGGGAAAATTGCGCTGTGTTTTACGTTTTATCCAATGATAGTTCGGGCGACAAACTTTGTATTTTCTCACCTCTTGTTCTCCCCGGGTGGAAAATAGAAATTTTTTTATACGTGAGCGTATATTGGTTGTGACGAAAAATATTTTCCCATCACTTGGGACGAAAAGTTGCTTTCCGCGGTATGTGCACCAACACACTCTCACTATTAGAGAAAAATATCTTTCAAAATACTACAATACACACTTGATGTGTACTTTTCGCTTGGGCTCCGCCCGCGTGTGTGGATTGGGGTATGTTGAAATATACTATTTGTCAACTGAACTGTCATGATTTGTTTTTATGGAATGTTGTTGTGTTGCTTTGATTTCTTTTTGTTGATGTGAACGTTTT
Source organism: Pseudolycoriella hygida (assembly GCA_029228625.1). Classification (NCBI taxonomy): domain Eukaryota; kingdom Metazoa; phylum Arthropoda; class Insecta; order Diptera; family Sciaridae; genus Pseudolycoriella; species Pseudolycoriella hygida. The sequence continues at coordinate 151,693,474 of CM055404.1, read as the reverse complement.
ATTTAGTAAATTGAGATTTTTGTTTCGTGTATAAAAACGGTAATTCACACCTCAAGCGCATAAAAATTACAACTCGAAACGGACAATAAAAGAGAGCGAACAATAATGAATTTTCTATAAAAAAGGTTATTTGTTACTCGAGGGAAGAAAATGATGAATTCCAACTCGAGCAAATTACAGCTCTCGCTCCGCTCTGGCCACAAACATTCACTCTTGTTGGAATTCATCATTTTCTCCTCTCGAATAACAAATAAACATTTTATACTGAATTCATTATTGTCCGTTCTCTTTTATTGTTCGTTTACTTATATGCTTAAGTACCGACACAAAAACACCGTGTGCGATAAATATTGTTGCTGCTAAATTGTTGTGTTGACGAGTCTGATCAGTGAAATTATCGAATCGGACTAGAAACCTTCCACTCTTTAAAGCAACAAAGTAATAATTATTTACCCATAAACCCCCTGTAAATATTTTCTGTGTTATGCATCATCGTTCACCGCCTTCGACGTGATAAAACTGTGGTTGAATCTACCTTTTGCGGAAATAAAACAAATGCATAGTCGGCTGATATTTTTTTATCATTTCACGAATACAATATCCAAATTACGTTACGGAACTATGTTAACTTCTACACCATGCAATTCTGCTCCTTTTCATTCGACGAAAAAATTTTCCATTGTTAAATTACGATAAATGGCCAACCTAATTCCACAACTTTCTACCTGAAAATTAATTTATTGTTGTTACAGTTGGCAAGGATTTTCATTTCTCTCAATGTAAATTTTAATGATAAAATAGAAAATTCGAAAATGGAAGTAGGCAGAGAAACCGTAGCTACGCAGACCCGTACGTCAAGCACTACGTCCGCGTCGCAAAGAATAACGATTGTGAATCCGACTAAAAGTGCTCAAAATGCGACAATACATGTCTTGACGCTATCTATTTGGCGAAACTATTTTGTGCTGCGATATATTGACGCTTTTTATGCATTTTCAGTCGCAGCCGACAATATAATGACACAACTGACGTCACGCTTGCTATCCAAAAAAGTATTATGACTCATAGCAAATTTTGTTTGAAGAATTCTGCCCCCCTCCCCCCCCCCCTTTCGAATTTGTCTGTTTCAAAATTAGGACAAAATCCACTTACCAGAAATGCTCGACTGTCCATCATCATTTTCCTTTCCTTTTCTTCCCAGTCAGCTATGGTGGTGGGCAAATATCCAATGTCAACCGGTTTAAAAACATTTTTCGACGTTTCATGTGAAATTTTCTTCGGTTTATGCGGCGCTGGAGGTACTTTCTCGCTCAAAGAGCGTCGAAGAGCAGCAGCGTCTAGTCTTTTTTGAATCGTAGAAATAGTTTCTTTCTGCAGAGAAGTGGTGGACTGATGATCTATTAGATTTTGATAGATTTCCGGTTTTCCCGGGACTGGCATTATTCGTCGATATCCACCTAAATGGCTCTCCTAAGTAAAAAATCAGCATTTGAAGTTTTATAACAATATTATTTTAATGAGAAAAGGTGTGACGTCGCATGTAATCTAACGTAATGAGATCTGGCAAAGGTGGAGGTGAATCGAATCGCAAAGAGTTTTGTCTTCAACACTTTGCAATTGCATTGTGTGGCGTGAATTAATTTCGATGGTCGGTCAACGACATAGGATTCTAATTTTGCTGGAAAAAGGAGCGGCCCTGCACGAACATTAATAATGTTTTCTTTGCACAAACGTACAAGTCTGGCGCGAATACGTCCGGTATTATGATTTGTAGTTCAAGTTTCTACCACTGTAATTTTGTATGAAGAAAAAGGCGTATTCCATAATGTCCTTTTCAGTTTAGTATACTGAAATTCCACGTGAGATTATATGCTCAAACGCGCCCACTACCGTTCAATTCGAGAACACAAAACGCAATCAATACCATGTGATTGTGGTCCAGTTTGACCACGATCAGAACTCATTAAAATGCAAAAATGGACAGATTCAATTGTATGGAGGGCCTTAAACAGAGAAATGCTGAGCCTGGGATAGAATGCGCATGTCGACAGACATATTTTACATGTGAGAGAATTCCCTCGATGAAATAGATACAACAAATTTTTTTTCACAGCTGCTTCGGACGCAGGTTTTGCACTATTGCCCTTTCGGTAATTTCAAATAAAAATGTTTAAGGTAATGTTTATTGAGATTAAGTTCGAGTTTTTTTTTCAAATATCTGTTCTCTTTGCCACATCTACCTTGCATATGTTATTTTTCAATGTATAGAGCACAGGGTTTTGGCTAATCTCCCCGTCCCCGTTTAAAGGCGTTCGTACTTTGTCAACAGCCGCTAATCAACTATTTCACTCTGTTGTCGCATAAAAAACTTACCTCCCACTCCGCTTGCTTTCTATCATAAAAAGCTCTCGTCTCTTTAATATTATTCGCAAAGCTATCTTGACGACCATTTTGAGAAGAATTAGATTCCTTTGAATTTTTTCTATGTTTTGTCACTCGTTCCTTTACCCTATTTTCGTCATCTATGAGAACATTTGTTCTATCCGTTCCATTTACGCCAAGCAAATTGAATGTATCCCGAATGAGAGCAGATTTCACTTCCTTGTCGACAAATTCGGAAGTTGAAAAACTCGGCGAATGGTTTACTTCAAGCAGCCAAGGCTTAAAATCATCGTCAATCATGATATCAATTCCTAGGATCTCAAAGCACGCTTGTATGATGTCGTGACGAGGAAACGAAGCGGAATAATTGTGTTTTAATGCGGGTAATGCGCTGATTACCGTTTTGACGACAATGTCATCGATTTCATTCCATAATCTTACCACATCATAGGAGTTCTTGCTGAGTATTCGATTCAGACTGGAAAATGTTCTCTTACTCCCACTCTCTCGGTCGGTCGAAAATGATTCACTAAATCTATTGAGCGAGTAGTTGGTTAAATGCATGAATGTGTTTCCGGTATTCATTTTCGTAGGCAAATTGTATGGCTTTGTCGCAAACCTTGCGAGTCCTTCATTGTAAATGTAAATCCTTAAAGGATCAAGTGACGTAATAAGAGCATACACTCTTAGGTCGAACTTAAAGCCATCAATCAACAATGGTTTTTTCAGGTAGATTTGGCAAATCATTCCATCCATGTGAACGTCTTTAAGGGATTTCGTAAGAAAAATTCCTCTGCCTTGTGCGCCAGAAGCCGGTTTTATGATGAATGTTGTGTTCTTGTTTTTCAAACTATAGTTCAGCGCATCAGCATAATTTGACGGCAACGACCACGTTTTTGGGAAGATGTTGTATTCATCAGGGAACATTTTTTGCATTCGATTTAAATTGCGTGCCAACAAATCCTTGCGGCATATCTCCATCATACCAGGAAAATGATTGATTTTTTGAAATCGATGCATTGACATATAAAAACTAACTCCCATAGTTGAGCCCGTCCAAAATATGTTCCACAAATTGTTTCCGTTCGTCAATTTCCATTGTAGTTCCTTAGCCACTTCCCTAATAACTTTGCACCTTTGACCGGACACACAAATTAAAATTTGACTTTTTTTATTTTTTGGCGAGTGCCAGCTTTTCTTTCTTCGAATGAATTCGTTGCTCTCGAAAAGCTCTGAACTAATTGAAGATTTTGAAATAGATTCACACACCATTTTACTGTATAATTTATTTGTGGTTTCGAAGTGGTTCCAATATTGACCGATTAGGCCGATTAGTTAAATACGTTGATGAAGCTGCTATTTCAGTGAGTGCTTGATTTGTATGATTTATTGTAACGACTCCTTGCGCATACACTCATATTTTCGCATCAATAGAATTTTGTACTTCTATTTGAACACCACAAAAACCTGCGCAGCAGTACAAAATTCAATTTGATGCTAAAATATATTTCCGTGAGTGTACGCATCTGGGGAGCTGGCTACTCTCTCTACTCAACGAATAGACAAAAAAAAATAAAAAGGTTTGTGAGGAGTTGTAACGCCGTCATTTGTGGATTTACATTGTGCCATCAGCGACATAGAAACACTCAGGATCGATTCGATCGATTCGCACTTATTTGAGCCAGACATGACAGCCGATTTAAAGTCGTCGGCGGATCAGAAATGACAGACTGCTTGAAAATCAGCGGCTTAAGCGGATTTCTAGCCGGCTCGAGCGGACTTTTTCGACTCGAGCCGAATTTTTTAGACGCGATAAATTCATTTTTGATTCCAAAGAATTTTTATTGTCAAAACAAATAAATCAAAAGGTGTGATGAAATAGTAGATTATGCACCGCTGTCCAGGATGCTCGCTCTATTTTGACGATTTGGAGGTTATTCCAAATCGTCAAAATAAACCATCCTGGACAGCGGTGCATGTGCTATTTTATCTGCCGAGAAAAGATATATCGAGAAAAACAATTTTGCCCTAGGGAGAAAAATGCGAGATTATCGTATATAGGCAGATAATATTATTTTTTTGGCTTTCCAGTCTTCTGCGAAATAAATCATGTTCTTTACACATTGTTTTTAATTAGAAAGTGTATTGAAAAGTTAGCAAATTACTTAATAAACGTTACCAAATACTGAAACAAATCACTTTGAAATTTTAAGCTTATCTAGGGTTCCCATTTTTGAAAATTGAAAAAAAGGACATTTGACATGAAAAAAGAGGACAAAAAGAGAACACTTTTTCAATAAAAAAGAGGACAAATGTGAGTCGAACCTGATCTATTATTACACGTATTCATTACTTTGAAAAGATTTATCTTGATTTCCTTTCGTACGATACATTACGCCAGCCAACTTTGACACAGGGTGCACAGGGTCCCTTTTCATATTGATTAAAATACCTGTTTTCTGCCGTAATTTGCATAAGAAACTTAGCTCCAAAATTATATTTCGGAGTTTCCATTTAAAATACGCATAACTCCATGGGAAGCTAAGTTTCTTATGCAAATTACGATAGTTTTGTACTTTTCATTGCTAGAGTCGCTGAAAGTTCATGAAAATCAATGTTTTAAAGTACAGTGAGGAAGTGAGTAACAGGAACAAGAAGTTCTAGGACAAGGATCACAGAGCAAAATGGTTTGGTGACTAAACAGTTGAACTTAATTTGAGAGAAACGCTGGCGCATGAGAGAGCTGGCGCTTGGAAATTAAAGGGGCTCCAGAATTGTTTGCGAAAGTAATAATCTCTCTCTCTAATTCCCACATTCTCAGAGGGGTTAGCTCAGAGGAATTGTACAGGCTTGTGGTGCTGGAGGCCAAGTTCAAATTCAGCGGTTGACCTTTTATCTTCGTGAGAAAATTGAGATAATTTTTTTCTGAAAATCTGTCGACACAAGCTTTGAAACGGGTATAGTGGGAACTGGGCTCCCGAACAAAGTGATTTTTGGGATAGACAGTTCGCAGCCTAGTAACAATGACAAAAATTTTTTTTGAGAGTCCCTACACATAAGCTTTTAAACGGGTATAGTGAGAATTGAGTTACGAGGCTGCCTTTTGTTGGCACCCGAACAAAAAATTACTCCATACATCTTCATGCTTCTTATACTCGTATGTTTACATGCATGATCAATTTAGCTCAGAAAAATATTCGTGGCCTAATGAACCAGAGGACCCGGGTTCGATTCCAGCGACAATTTTTTTTAAGAAAGGACAGCTTCTCACGAAGAAAAAATGTCAATCGCTGGATTTGAACTCGGACCTCCAGCACCACAAGCCTATATAATTCCTCTGTGCCCCGTCCCTGAGAATGTGGGAATTAGACAGAATATTACTTTCAGAAACACTTCTGGAGCCCGTTCACTTTTAATGCGCCACCTCTCTCATGCATCCACTTTTCTCAAATTGAAGTTAGGCTTATTTGTCAGAATTATCTAGAGAAGTTGCCTCGTGGCGAAAATTTTTGCGACAACTTGGACATAACTGCTAGGATTTGCTAAAAAGTTAGAAGTTTTAAGAAAAAAGAGGAAGTTTTATGAAAAAAGTGATGTTCTTAGAGTTTTTGTAAAAAGGAGTAATTAGACCGAAAAAAGGAGAACGTAGCCTATCGTCAATTGAAACCGTACACGAAGTCAATTTTTTCAATACACTTCTGTGTAGTAATCACATGATCACTCTTGTGAATATGATTTATCGTATTTGGTTTTAACATGAAGATTTTCGCTGTATTCGATTTCATCTTCATTCATTTCGACGTTCATATTGATTTACAACACAACATTTTTCACAGCGAAACATTTAATTAAAAGCACAAAATACCACGTTTTCGTCGGATAATGTTGTTTAAAACGTTAAAATATTTATTTTCGTAAAATTATTTCGATCATGCGCCGAGGAAGTAGATTCTTTAAGTTCAAAAAAATGCCCGAAATTTTTATTTTTATACTAATTTTATTGAACGAAACATTTCATCTCAACAAGTATTTTTTGAAATCTTATGTCAAAAACGAATTAGCTCAAGCCGAAAAAACGGCTCAAGCCGATTCAAAGTCTTGAACAATCGGCTCGGCTTCGAAAAAAACGCCGGCTGCGGCTCGATCGGCGTCTGTCATGTCTGACTTAAGCACGCCGTTTTGTCTCCGTTTAGATGACAATTGATTTGGAATGGATTTTTATTCGTTCAATTTCCATTAAATGACTAAAAATCTCCGAATGAACTGCCAAAAAAACTTTTCTCATGTGTAGGTTACGAGACAGCAAACTTGAGTTTTAGTTTCCGGAATCGAGCATCCCAAAATTCACTTTGTTCGGAAGGCAGCAGAAGGCTGCCTGGTATACCAATGTCTCACCACATCCGTTTCGAAGCTTGTGTGGAGGCTTCTGGTGGCTCGCAAACGAAGTGAACTTTGGAATGCTCGATTCCGGAAGTGTTCTAGCTTTGCAGCCTCGTAACTAAGAGAATTTTTTTTTTCGAAGTCTTTTCTCACAATCTTCGAAACAGGTGTGTGGTAAGGTATGGGTAACCAATCTGCACTTTAAAAATTATTGGCATGCTGTAGACGGGGGAATGTGTGTTTGTTTTGGTGGTTTCAACGACCCACCTACAACATGACGAAATAGTATTCATGACATTCTCAAGGAAAAGTGCAACATCTATCAACCACATAACGTTGCAAATATAGACGAAAAACCATCTGCTTTCGTATATGGCCAAGAAATTCAATTTCGTCCTTTCCATTGTCCCCCTGCCCAGACCTTTGACCCGATTTCCACAAAAAAAATGTTTCCCAGTTTTCTGAGATCAAATGCTTTAATTTGACACCACAATGAACAATTTCTGTGCGCTACTTGCTGAGATATTTGCGACCTCAACTTCTGCGACCATATCTTCGCAACTACTTGACCGATTTTGCTCATTTTCGAACTTGAATCATGGGAGGCATGCATACCTTTCAAGGAAAAAAATCGGTTGAGCCGTTTGGAAAAAAAAGTGAAGACGGACGGACGGACTTTTTTCTTATTGCTGATTCGTCATCGCCAGACGATAATAAACCTCCCAGCTCGATACCCATGTTACAATAGAGTTGTTTGTAGTAAACGTATGGGACCTTTGCGCTTCGTAAGGGTCTAAAAACTCGCTCATTACCTTGCTACGAATTGCACCCACTAGCCTATCGACTCGTCAAGCAACTATTCGTAGCACGGAAATGACTCTTTTCCTTAGCAAGCGTTCTTGCATTAGAATTTAACAGATGCTCGTACAGTAACATAAATTTATTCATTTTATTTTGTAAAACATAACCAAAGACCCGTACGTATCAGAATAGATGTGACAAACAGAATAGATGTGGCAAAGTGACTCGAACGTACCTAAATATACAAATAAGCAAACAATCCAATGTTTTCTGTTCTTTTATAACTGTAAGAATTTCAAAGATCCATAGAAATTACCCAAGGTAATGTTAAAGGCCCTACCGAAGTACGTCTCAGACCATTCAAATCTAGAAAAGCTTATATCAAGGACTAAGTCGTTTTTCCCTCAAACCCAGAAACACGTGTTATCTAAAATTTTATTGTCTACAACTTTGTCCTTGGAACCAACTTTCTACCTCTCATAGTTCTGGAGATCTGGATCATCCTGCCCAATTATTGAAGTGGCCATATGGGCCATTCCACGAAAACTCCGTTCCCACGCTCGAAATGCTCAGTTGTTACGAAAAAATATTCATAGAAAATGGTGCATCAGACGTATTGATCCCTTAACTAGAGATTAGTAACTTTTCTATTGCTTTCATTTTGTAACTACTGAGGATTTCAAGCGTGGGAACGAAGCGGACCGTGGAATTGCCCATATACCAGGATTGGGCCATATTTCCCCAAAACCCTGAAACACGTGTTCGCTTAAATTTAATTCTCTACAACTTTGCCTTTGGTACCAGCTTTCTAGCTCTACAGTTCTGAAGATCCGGGTCATCCTGCCCAATTATGGAAGTGGCCATATACCAGGATTGGACCATATTTCCCCAAAACCCTGAGACACGTGTTCGCTAAAATTTGATTCTCTACAACTTTGCCTTTGAAAGTAAGTCTCTGTATTGCGTATTTAAGCAAATACTGAAAAAAAACTATCTCTTATCATTTTGGGCAGAGAAATTTATTTTCGCCCATTCCATGGCTCCCAGTGCCCAGACCCCTGACCCGATTTCAACAAAAAAAAAAATTCCCCAGTTTTTTGGCATCAAATGCTTTCATTTGACACCAAATTGAGCAATTTCCGTGCTTTACTTGCTGAGATATTTGCGAAAAAGTTTCACCGACCCTCGAAAAACCATGTTTTTGG